>JAVSCE010020616.1:0-37424 GCA_032199065.1 Smutsia gigantea
TAAACAGCCTCTCCATCACATTGGCGTGAGAAGCCACCCCTCCTTAAAAGGCGTACGTGTGTGCGCGCGTTTCGGTGTGTGAATGTGTGTGGCTGTGTGTGACTATGTGACTGTGTGTGTGTGACATCAGGGTCACCCCAGCATGCAGAGCCGCAACCGCCTCCCCGCGCGGCGGAGTGCGCCCATCACTTGGGCTGCGGTCGCGGCAGTCAGCCCTCCCCGGAGGGCTGGGCGAGCACGGCACCCAGGAGGGCGGTGGGAAGGGCTGGGGGCTGTAGGGCTGGGACGAGGCGGGATCCGTCACGGGCCTTGGCGCTCCCTGTGTTTTGAGGGGCAGGACCTTGCACCAACCTCCACGAAGGCATCAGTCAGGTCACTAGCTCGGTCCATCACTGGCAAATGGCGCCCGGCCACGATTTTCACCTTCAGCTTCCCAGGCATCGTCTCGGCCTCGGCCTCTCGCTGCGCTCCTGCAGAAACAAACAAGCGAGTCTGCGCCGAGAGCCAACCGGGCGGGGGAAGGGCGGGAGCGCGCGCGGAGCGGCGCGCGCCGGCGGGAGCGCGGGGGGTCACTGACGCCGGAGGGCGCGCGAGGGCGCAGGTTGCCGCGCACTCCCGGCGGAGAAAAGGTGCCGTGCCGCGGGCGCCGAGGCTTCATTCCGGAGAGGCAGGCGGAGGAGGGCCCCCGTCGGGTTCTTCTATCCCAGTCCCGCAGGGCTGGCTGGAGAAGCGAAAGCCAGTCAACATCCCGTTGAGCCTCTGCCGCCGCTACGTGTGTTCCTTCTCCCCCCAAAATGGCGGCTCTCGGGGAGGGGAGGAAGCATCGACCATTCGGCGCTCTCGGCCCACCTCGCTGGGGAGAAATTAACTGCGCGGAATGAAGCGGGGCTGGCGGGGCCGGGGGGGCGGGACGGACTTCGAGGAAGCGGGCGGGCAGGGAAATGGGTGGAGCCCTGCATCATCCACCGGGCCGGTCCCGGCCTCCGGGGCCCCGCGCGGGCGCTCTGCTGCGAGCGCCGAGTCCGAGGGGCGACTGCAGGCCGTCTTGCACGGCCCGGTGGTGGTTCGTAAAATCAATTTAGCTGGTTTTACCTGGAAGGCGTGCGCGGTTTTATATGGAACAGAGTGAGGAATTTTAGGAACATCGCGAGTAGTCGAATAAGTATTCAGTAGTAACATTTTTTATTCAGTCATAACCACTTTTATTGTGTATTAGGTTTAGATGTTACTGTAGGTCTTGTGGGGGATAAAAAACACTTGGAAACCCAAAGCCGCTGCTTGAAGGAGTTTCCCCTGCGCTCTTAGATGGTCTCAGCGTGCTTATTAAGTATCTTTAAGCGTATATACACATACACATATATATACACACACATAAACATATGTACACATATATATACATACATACAGATATGCAAAAAAAGAATATGTAGGCTTAGAGCATCAGAACAAGATTAGAGAAATTGAGGCTATATATACATATATGCACACCCATACACACACACACACACATATATATATATATATACACACACACACACATAGATATATATGCAAAAAAGAGGCATAATGTGTAGGCTTAGAACATCATTAGGGAAATTGAGGCACGTGCACAGGATGTAACTCAAATCACTCCAAATATCAAAAAGAGCATTAACAATAATAATACATGCCATATCAAACACCAAAATCACCATTAACAATTCCAGTAGAAATTCATTAGGAATGGAGGATTTCCAAATAAAGATAATTTTCTTAGCTGTTTGAACTTTTTAACTTTGAATATACTGAGCAGGCTGAATTAAGTGCTCTAGCAATGGTGACCCAGTATTAGCTTTTCAAGGCAAAAATTCCTTCTATAGATGAAATACTCTTCACATAAGGGAGAAGTTGAACTCTTCCAAAGAGAAAAGAAAAAGACCTCTTCAAAATAAAAATCTAAAAAATAAATCACTGTTTGGACTAGAGAAACCTTTATCCTTTTGAACTATGTCACAAGGGTAGAGTCCCCGAGTTCCCATGCAAATTTCCTTAGGTGCATACCTGCAGCTTTTTGTGGCGTCTAACTCTACCATTAAAATGCCCTTCCCAAACTCTTAAAATCAGCTACCCTATGTGATCAGTTAATCTAATGTCTTGTGTTTTGTTTTGGGGGTAGAGTTGACATAGCTTTTTTGCTGAAATCAAAGTGTTGCCATACTACCAGTTCATTAAAAAAGAAAATTCTGAAACACGAAGAAAAAACATTAGAAAACTGATGCTAGCAACAATCTTAATGGAAAGTATTGCATTGTATTACAAGATGTGGTAATGTAAAAAAAAATTGCAAATTGCACAGTTAGAAGTTAGCAATCTCAGCCTCCTAATTAAGCAGCCTGTAAGGTTCTTATACATACCCTGTTGCCTTAGGCTTCATCAACAGGAGATTATAATTAAAATACTTCCTGAAGACTTTTTTTAAATAGAATTAAGCCTGACTTCAGTTTGTTTTCTAATTAATGTACTAGTTTGTTTTAATTAATGCTGGGAATAATGCTGACTTTCCTGAGTAATCAATCAGATCTCGTTCCTGATTACCTTCTTTAGCTTCAAACCTTGCCATTGTTTTTTTTTTTTTGCATTTTAGATCCTACATTAATAACAAGAGCTAACATGTATTGAGCATTTTCTATGTTAGAAATGCTGCTGAATTCAGTACTTCACAGCTTTTAAGCCTCCCTAAAATCCTATGCAATAGGAATGATCAGCCTTCATTTTGTAAATGAGGAGTTGAGGCTTTGCAAAGGTATGATGATTACCCAAAGTCACGGAGCTACTAATGTTGGAGGCAGGATTTATTATCTTAGCAATGTGATTCCAAAAACCCATGCTCTCTAAAGGTTACGTGTAATTTTCTGATTAAACTATACATTTCTCTCTGCATTGAAGGAGTTTCCTGATTTTCCTAATAAACATAGTCTCCACTCCCACTGCTATGCTACCACTAAATATAATGCATCTACTGTTGCACTTTCCAGATACATAATTATTTTATTTATCTGTCTGTCTCTCCCCCTGTTAAACTTTGAGCATCTTAAGCGGAAGGACTGTTTTCTACTCACCTCTAAATTCTCAGTTTCTTGCCCTGTGCCCTTCATTTGATGAACATAAATGCTTGTGGAATTAAATTTGAGTAACACCTCATATACATTTACTACTTTGCTCTCTCTTTCCTTGCTTCCTAAAATGTTCCTTTTAATCTCTGTCCATCCCTTCAAGGTTAAACTTCTCTAGGGTTGTCTGTATTTGGTGCCTTCTCACCTTACAGGCACTGCCCAGACTATTTCTATCTGGCTTTAGCTACCACACTCTAACAAAACAGTCTTCACCAAGGTCATCGATAGCCTTTGATTGCTAAATATAGTGGACAGTTTGCATTTTACGTGACTCTCAGTAGCATTTGACACTCTTGAGCATTCTCTCCTACAAGTAGTCTTCCTTTTGGTATTCGAGACACCATGCTTCTCTTAATCTATTCTGCTGTATACATCTCCCTTCTCGGCTGTTCGCCATCCTTAATAACACTGTGTTTTTCTCAGAGTTTAGTTCTTGACCCTCTTCTCTTCTAAGTATACTCTTTCCTTGGTGATCTCATTCATGCTTATAATTTCAATTTCTATCTGTTCAGATAAGGATTATGGCATTTTTATGTTTAGCCTGTAACTCTTCTGGGATACAGACCCATATACACAACTGTCTAGTCCCTATTTCCACTTGGAGTATCAAAGTGACTCTAAAGTCAGCATATCCAAAACTGAACATGTTTTCTATACTGCTTCTACAACTACAATAGCAATTACAGCAACAATAAAAAAAAAGGCCTGTCCTCCACTATGTTCCCCATCTCAAACACTAGCAAGACCAGTTACCTTAGTCAAGTGCTCAAGCCAGAAACTCGCTGGTCTGAAAGTGAAAAAAAGTGGCAGCTTGAACTCAGTTCAGTTACTCTGATTTACTTCTAAGCAGCATGTCAGCTGAGCAAAGGGTAAAACTGAGCTGAATGGACAGCTAGGTAGGCTCATCTTCCCATCGGTTCTTTTGTATCTCATAAAGATGTGTCTAATGTACAATGGGCATAAGGGTGACATTAAATAAAATGTTCTCCAGAATGGAAGATTATTGAAGTGGAACACATCACTTTGTATTAGTACCCATCAATGTACTTAGTGAGCCATGTCACCCAGGAGTAATGGGCAAATTACAGGCCTTGATTTCCTTACTGTGCCAAGACAAACTTCCCTCATGCCTTGCCTATACTGCAAAGACTAGAGGTTTTCTGTTTATGTCTACTTAAGGCCTTTGTAGGAAACTCTAGCCACAGTTGACAATTATCTTTGGTTCTTTCTCTTCCTTATCTTAATACCCTGGTACTCACAAAGTCCTATTGTTTATAACTCCTAAAGATCTCTCAAATCCATCTACTCTCCATTTATCCCAGGAAGACTGAAATCCCCACTTCCACACTTGCTGTCCTCCAATCCATTCACCATAAAGCAGTCGAAGTGATTTTTTAGATAGCAAATGTATTTGTATCACTGTAGTTTTAGGGGAATATTTTCCCCCCTTCCATTATTCTTGTCAGACTCTTTTCTTTATAAGTAGGAATGTACAGAAATACAAGAGTGGGATATCAGTCAGAAAGGAGTTTTTAATTTAATTTAATTTTTTCCTTTTTGAGTTTGTTTAAAGTCAAACTGTGGCACCACCTTGTGTTAACCTATCACCGAGTGCTAGATTATTCTATTTTAACCGGGTTGTTCAAATGAACCATTCAATTTCAAACGGAAGTAGGTTCCAATTCACTTCAGTTCATGGGACCCAAGTTATATGCCTGACCCTTAAAAATTTTAATACTGTATTTCCTCTTATGGACACCATTTTCCCATTGCCAATTAGGCAGCACTAATGGAGTTTTTATGAGCCTATAGGCTGTTATTTTCTCAGAGACACTAACTGAACTTAATTAATTACATTGATACATAATTTTCCAATCCCTTTTTTTGACTTCTAATCATTTCCAGTTGTTAGAGGAGTGGTTCAATAATGTATAGATGTATCTTGGAAAGCAAAGCTGTATGTATATTTACTAAATTTATCATGAGCAAGATTCAGCTCCCAAGGTGAACTCACTGTGGACAAGGATTACTCAAAGGAGGAGGGCTAACAAGTGGGGCAGTTACTAATTACTGCAGTTGATAAGCAAAACAAAAGTGAGTTGAATCTACCCCAGTACCACCCACTGTGATATGATACCTTTCCAGTCTGTTCTAGACTGCTGACTAAGAGGTTTCTAAAACTGCTGTAGGTTGTGTTGCTTCTCATAGGAGGGAGTAGTTTCACAAATTACAGGTACCATCCATGTAGACAGTTACTGCAATTCTGATGAAGTGAAATAGAAACTTTAACAATACTTATGGGAACCATATTAGAATACAAAATGTCAATCACATGTATTTTAATACTAAAGATGTTGGGCTTGAGTAATCCTCCAAACATAATTCAGCTACAAGCCATGGGACCTTAGCCACTACTACTCCCCTGAATGGCTTGGAGACCCAGATAGCTAATCTATGTCTTGCCTCCCATTTGTATAAAGAAAGTGACCCATTACCAGCCCCAGCTAAGGGAGGTTTGCTCAAAGATCCTTTGATACATGCTACTCTTCAGTTTTTGTCTACTGCTGTTAAGATAAAAACCAAATTTCTAATTTAGACTATAAGACTATGTGATCTGGCCCCTACCAACTTTACTTGCTTACTTTTCATGACTCTCCACCGACCTATTTCATCTACATTGGCCTCCTTTCAAAAAACATCATGTTCCATTTCTTAAATTGATGTTGGGATAACTGAATAGCTGTATGGAAAAAGGAAATATTGAATGTGTTGTTTACATCATAATACTTGGAACTTGTATCACAGGCAAAGGATTAATATCCCTGATATATATATAAAGAACTTCTAAAAGAGCTAAAATCCTTTTGAAAAATGGACAAGAAATATAAGCAAATGATTCACAGAGAAAGAAAGTGAAATGACCATACACCATATAAAAAGATGTTCTTGAAAAGAAAGGTGTAAATTAATACCATAATGAGTTATCATTTCTCACATATCAGAAAGAGAAAAATCCAAAAATTTGACAACATACTCTGTTGGCAAGACTGTGAGGAAACAGATAACTATCATACATTGCTGATGGGAGTGCAAAATTATATAACCAATTTAAGGAGAATTTGACAATATTCAGCACAATTACATATGGATTTGTGTTTGACCCTCTAATATAACTTCCAAAAACCTGTACCAAAGAAACACTGATAAAAACACAAAAGTTGAGTGCACAGGGTATTAATGGCAGCACTCTTTGTAATAGCAAAAGACTGGGAACAACACATATGCCCATCATAAAAAGACTGGTTGAGTAAACTATGTTATTTTGCATATTTAAATAATATGGAACTGTAAAATGAATGAAAACAATATCCAGGTGGCATAATCACCAGGATATACCTATTAAGTATTAAAGAGAAGCATGTTTTGGGGGAAAAAAAGCAAATATCTTTTATCTAAGAAAGGGGAAGGATAATATAGAGACATGTATTTACAAATATTATTTTTTAATAAGGGATAAATGAAAACTAATAAAAATGGTTACCTCTAGGGAGATAGAGAAGAAAGGGGAGATGAAATAGGAGTGAAGCTGAACTTTTCTTCAGAAAAGTTCCTGGTTTTGCAGCATAGATTTTGGAAATGTAACTATTTTACATAATCATAAAACAAAAAATTTTCATTGAAAATGAAACAAACCTAATTAGGTGAAGATATGGCAGATTAACCAGGAGCACCTATACAACATAGGAATGTATCTGTTGTATCAGGAGAAACCTCTAGTTTTCCACCTGCCTTTAGAAGTGGGCAAACCCCATCCTCCCTCTGAGACTCCTTAACTCCTCATACAAAACACTTCATTTATGGTCACCAAATGTGTGGAGGTTTTACCCCACAGCAAGCAATACTCTGCAACACTGGTGGGGTCTCCTACAATTCAGTTCAATTCAATTCTAATGCTGTCTACCTGGAGACAGCATTAGATCCCACTGGTTAAGGGCTTAGTCTCCCAAGGCTGCTCCCTCCCCATTTTGCAACTCATAGGTCCCAGGTTACCTACTATTCTGTCCTACTTGGCTACATATAGGAGGTTCCATGACCACCTCCCCCTTGGATTCATTTATTTGCTAGAGTGACTCACAGAACTCAGGGAAACACTTATTTACATCTACCAGGTTTTTTTTTATTAAGGTATTATTGATATACACTCTTACGAAGGTTTCACATGAAAAAACAATGTGGTTACTACATTCATCCGTATTATCGAGTCCCCCCTCCCATACCCCATTGCAGTCACTGTCTATCAGTGCATCCACCAGGTATTTTAAGGATATGATGAAGGATGCAGATGAACAGCCAGATGAAGCACAGGAGTTTCTGTCTCTGTGGAGCTAGGGTGACTCATCTTCCAGGTATGTGGATGTGTTCAACCTGGAAGCTCTTTGACCCAATACTATTGGGATTTTCATGGAGGCTTCATCGCATAGACATGATTGATCATTAACTCCATTTTTCAACTCTCTCCCTTCTCAAGAGAATGGGAATCAGGACTGAAAATTCCAGGCCTCCAATCATGGCTTGGTCTTTCCACTGACCAGACTTCATCCAGGAGACATCTAAGAGCCAACCCAGAGTTGTCTCTTCAGAAGAAAAAGCACTCCTATCACCCAGGAAATTCAGGAGTTCTGTGTCAGGAACTAGAGCCAAAGACCAAACAGTAGAACAAAAGGTGCTCCTGGTGCTCTTACCACTTAGGAAATTCAAGGATTTTAGGAGCTCTGTGTCAGAAAGAGGGACAAAGACCAAATAAGAATTTTTTATTAAAAATCACAATATCACATCTATCCATACCTACTAGGAAATATCCTAAGGCCAAAAATAACTGCAAAGAAACTTAATCTGTCTTCTGTAATCGGACTGTTAGTAATAATATTGGTGGTGTTTATCTGGAAATGTATACACACATACACATATATTATCAGAACACATCAAATTGAATAGTTTTTTTCAATTTTAATACGTGGAATTTGTAAAAAAAATCCAAAGTCCATAATTATATTAACAACAGAAATTAAATAAAAACTTTATTGAACCTTTTGGAGAATGCTAGGATACCAACACATTATTCTGAAAGCAGAAACTAAATAAAGAGAATGAATGAATCACTTATCTTGCCTTTTCTGGAAGAATGGTACCTCAGGGTAACCTGAGGGAATAATCAATGAGAGAAAGTTTCTCTGTTGAGAAATAGTCCAGTTAATAAATGAAGAAGGAATGGTAAAATTAAATTACCAATCTGTAAAACTCTGGATTTTAGCAATGGTGGTCAATGGCTGCTGATGTCACAAAAGAAAAGACAGGCTTATATGTCTTCTGATCTGATGCAGTAAGATGTATATAACCCCTATGAAGTATTCTGCCCTTACCCCATAAAAAAAAATTGAACATGAGTCTGATAACTCTACACCTAATTACCAGTTTTATAGAAAATACAGGAGACAGAGAAATGTGTTAAATAACACCATGGAGATCCAATCAGGAAAATCCAAAGTAAGAGCAATTCTATAGAACAAATTACTCAGCTTCTTAAATGTATTGCAAGAGGAAAAAAAAAGAGATGATGAAATGTTAGATATTTTGAAAGATTTAAGACAGGATTTAACCAAATATAGTTATGAATCCTGAGTGGATTCTTATGTTAACAATTGTTAAGAAACAATTTCTGAAACAATTAAGAAATTTAAATTTTGACTGGATATTTGATAATCTTTATTAAGTTTCTTAAGCATAATAATGGTATTATAGATACTTTAACTCTGTATTTCAGGGATACATAGAATAATAGTGTCCTTTTAAAATTCATCTACCATAAGGCATTTTACTTACCGTGTCCTAAGTGCTCATGACATGTGGGTTGAAATCTGAAAGGTGAATAGGAGTCAGTTTCAACCCAAATGTTGCTTCCTCAAATAAACCTTCCCTGAATCCCCAGACTAAGTCACTTTTTCCTGTTATATAGTGTCATAAGTACCTCAGCTTATCCTTTCTGATGCTAAAATTATTGTAACCAATTAATTACGCAAAAATTTGTTTAATGTGCTCAACCTTAAGAGTATATAATATATAAGCCCCATGAAATCAGGCCCTGTCCATTTCTGCCTCGTAATTGTATCTCTGGCCTATTATGCCCAGTAGGCATTTTTATTGAGTGAATAAAGTGTCACATCCTTAGTGTAAGAAGAGCCTCTGATGGATTCCCAACTCCACTGAAATGCCAACTAGCAAGGAGACAACATCCTTGGACCCAAATCTTGACTCTGTCATTTACTAACTGGGTGAGACTGGGTAAATTACTTACCCCTTCCTGTAAAATAAGATTGTTGGGAGAATTAAGATAATGCATTAAGTTTCTAGTACACCAAAGTATCCAACAACTGTCAACTGTTGTTTAGTTATTCATTCAGCAAACATTTTTTAAGTGGCACAAACTGTTCAGGGAACCAGAGATTTCATGGTGAGTGAAAAGGTGATATCCCTGCCCTCAGGAAATACATTTTACTAAAGGAGAAATTAGTAAACAAGTAAATGAATACTATAACTGGACAAATATATATATTACAGAGAATGATAAGGAGGCACTATTTAAAATAGAATAACTTGAAAATAACTCTCTGAGATGATATCTGAGAAAAGGGAGTGAGCAATGCAAAAATGTAGGGAGAAAAGGGAAGAAAAGAAATGATCTTCTCCAAAATAATCTACTATGATTGTGCATTGATTTATTTCCTTATAGTTCTGTCAATGTTTTTGCTTTATATATTTGAGGCTGTTATTCCGAGCACATAGAAATAAAATTGTGATATCTTGCTGATGAACTGAACATTACAACATTATGAAGTGACCTGCTAGTAATTTATATTAATATAGTTTATATTAATACAAAGAGACCAGCTTTCTTTTTGGTTCCTCTATTCCCATGACATACATTTTTCCTACTCTTCTTTCAACTTTTGGGTATATAATTTTGGTTTATTGTAAGGCATGTTTCTCCTAGAACAACACTTGTCTTACAGTGGGCGCTCAGAATATTTGTTGAATAAATGAATTTGTTGAATGAAAACAGTTCTAGTGTCATTTATAGAGAGAGAAGATGCATATAAATGGTAGTTCCTCAGTGTTTTACTTGGCCAACTGTGTGACCCTTTCAAATATGTACAAACAGCATCTCTTTCAAAGGACTCTTAGGAACTTTGGACTCTTCTTTCCCCCACACTGCTGGGTGTTAAGAGGCATTTCCTCCCCTACTAAGCACAAGGCAACTCCAGAGGTGGGGTAAGAGGGTAGCATTTAGGTATAAAATAGATCCCGTAATTTTATATGTCAAGGCACTGGGGTATGGTGGTGATTTGCTTACAGCTAGTGAACACGCCTGCTCTTTCCTTCCTCTAACAGAGTTCTTGCAAACAACAAAGTAATTTTAAAATTCTCTTTCTGTGCTCATATTTTCCACAACAACTGTAAAAGCCCTGAGGCAAAAATGAGCATCACTGTGCCTTGGAAAAAAGTAAACAAGGGGGAGAATGATAGTTGAGTGTTTTTGTTGTTGGGTAATTAAACTGAACCTTTAGTTGATGTTACCTTTCTCATCTCTGGAACACATTATGCATGTACTCCCATCCAAGTACTAACCAGGCCCAGTTCTGCTTTGTTTCTGAGATCAGAAGAGATACTGCACATTCAAGGTGGTATGGCATGCATTTTCTCAGTTGTTGCTCTGCTTCCTTCAGAATGTCCCTTCTCTCCCCACTTACCTTCCCAAATCTTATCTTACTGCCCCCTTCAACATCAATTAATACTTATTGACACACTTTGTATTTTTATAAGGTTTAAATATGGTCCTTTTGGGTGTGTGTGTGTTTGTGTGTGTGTGTGTTGTGTGGAAGTCAATTTTATTTATTTTATTGAAATATAGTTGATATACAATATTATATTGGTTTCAAGTATACAACACAGTGATTCAGAAGTTACAGACATTATTAAATCCTTACCCCAACTAGTGTAGTTACAGTCTGTCAACATAGATGTTGCAGAATAAAATATGGGTCCTTGATCTCCAGAATGTTGCAAATTAGGTGTTGATAAGGGGAAATTTGAAATCTCCTAATTAAGTGACATAAGGGCTGGAGAATGAAGGAGAGTGACAAGGGAAGGTAACCAGCCAATAGCTGCAGGTCATAGCTAACCAGAAACTTCACATTCCTGGATGCAGTCTTTTCAGCAATCTAGAAGGTCCCCAGGACTACCACATCCCTTTGCATGTGACCAGTATCTGACCATCATCAACAACCAATCCTTCCATAGAGAAACTCCATGAGCCTTTCCTATGGACTAACCTCCTATCCCTGGACTTTCTCCACTTCATGTTAGCCCACCTTCCTTATCTATAGCCAGTGTGAATTTAGAGAACTTTCTTTTCCTTGAGATCATTTATAAATGTCACCCATTTCTTGAGTCTGGCAGGAAAGTTGTTCTATTAACTGGTCTTGCTGATGAAGCAGAAATTTCCTGTCCCAGACTCAGTCCTTTTTCTGGCCTAGCATTTGTAAAGGTTTATCAATAAACCCTTTTATTTCAGAGACCTCTTGGTCTCTAGAGTTTTTTACTTTTCAGTGTGTAATAATATACATGAAAGGTGTAGCAATAGTAAACAATAAACAACTATGTAGTGAGTGTGTAACTCCGGGGAGAGGAAATCCCAGGGCAAAATACCTAGCTGAAACCAAATCAGTCAATGGGAGAAATAAAGTTTAAAACCCATTTACTGTTTACAAACTGTGGTCCAGGGTCCATCTCTCCTGCTCTGGCAGAAACAAGGGAACCCTCCCCACAGCCTCTCAGGTTCAGAGCCCTCAGTCACACACGTAATTATCCATTGATACGGAGATGAGCTACTTCTCTCCACTCCTTAGGAACGCCTGCTCATAAAGCCAGGCAAGAGATTCTGGAATATTACAATTTTAACCACAGAGTGTTAACTGAATGACTTGTACATTAAAATATTAAAGGAGTTCAAAAATTAATCTAAGAGTAATCAGGAAAGAAGCCTCACATAGAAGGTGGAATTCAAATTGGACATTTTAAAAAAGCGAGATCTACATAGCAGGAATTCATTTGAGTAAAGCAAGAACAAAGGTATTAAAGAATGTTTATGGCATAGTCTAAAAGCAATGACTAGGCTAATATGGCTGGAGTTGGGGTTTTTTCTTTTTTGGAGAAAAGTGATAACTTGTAAGAAAGATAGGTTATGCTGGGAATATACATGGCAACCAGGATTGGGAAGGAGGTGATTCAGTACATAAGGCTAAAGAACAAGTGCCTATTGTGTAGGCAAAGAAAGCCGATTAAGGATTGGTTGGTGGAAATAAGCATCATTAGAGCAATATTTTACTACAATGACAAATACATGAGGATTCAGATGAACTGCTGAAGACCAGTAACAAAGAATCATTGATGTACTTTATTAAATTAACACAAACATGGAGGCAGTGTTAATGGAAGGGAGACTGAGAAGGAAATCATGAAGGAAGAACTGATGAAACTCAGACACTGTGTATCAGGGAGGGAAACGAAGGGGAAACCGTGCCTATTTGAGGTTTTTCAAAACATTGAGGAATGGTGGTGCTAGTACTAGAAAACCTGAAAGACAAGGAAAAGGAGTCTCATTGTGCCTACATTGCATTCCATGAAGTCTTCCTCAACTATTCGAGTCTATTTGAACCACCCCAAAACTTGGTAACTTTCCAACAAGTATTTCTCATGCTTACAGTTCTCTGGGTCGGTTGAATGGTTCCTCTGTGTGTTTTGCTGGGCCACTCAAGTAGCTGCATCTAGGTCGGCTAGGCTGGAATGTGGCCTTGCAAGTCTGGCCATTGGCATGGGCTCTCAGCTAAAGGTCCAGGTCTCCTCATGTGGCCTGCCATCCTGTGGTAGGATATATTGTTTCTACCATGGTGGTCTCAGGCAGCATTCCAATAGGGCAAAAGCTAACTGATATTTCTTGCCTTAACTGTTTCCAAAGTTGGAAAGATCCATTCATAACAGAACCCTTTGTCATGACCTAGTCACTTCTTTCCTTGCAGAGTGACCTTGCTGTCTACCATGACATGACACAAAGTTAAATGATTTTTTTAAAGTGTAAGGCCTTGAAAGGTGGGCTTCCTTTAATTACTCATGGTATAGAGTAAAATACAACAAAGACAAAAACATCCTTCATACTTTTTTCCTTAGACCTTACCCTAGTTTTTAAAAGTTATGCATTGCAAATCAAATCACCTTAGTTTTGGGGCACCTTGAACTTCTGACAGTATCAAATTTATCTCTTTTCAGATAAAAGAGAGCTGTCACATAGCCCATGTTGAAGTCTTCTGTTCCAAGAGTCCTTCTTGTCTACAATTTTCTCCACTTTTTGTTTTCCTGACTCAAAAATAGAAACAATGATTTGAGGTGTTTCCTGAAGATTAGTAATTTTGCAAAAAAATAAGTAGGGATTAGCAGAGTGAGGACACCTTCATTAATGACCTCAATTATTATAGGCTTAGAATAACAATGCATGAAGATGTAATAACTAAAATGTAAGGGAAAAATAGTTGATGGATGGCATCTGGACTGTGCCTGGAAAATTTTTGCTTGGGTTCAAACAAAGTAAGTTAGAGATTGAAGTCAAACATAGAACACAGTACTTTTATTTGGATGTTTCATTATGTAACAAGCTAAAGTGTAATTTAATAGTTATTTTTAAATGCTTTTTAAAGTAGAAATAATAATTGAGTCAAAGGCTTCTTTAAGCTGTCTTCTTGTCTTGCCAGGGTGTAACCTGTCCACAGACAGCACACTGATGGCTCACCACAGGGTGATGGTGGCTGGAATCACACATATGGAATGACACATCTAGGAGAAAATAGGAGGTACCTTGCTCCATGGGTATTTTTTTTTAATCATTCTCTATGAAGTGGTTATAAAAGTTACAGTGTTTTTGCTTAAAATGTCTGGTTCTCTGCGTAATAGAATGGAAACTTAGCAAAAACTCTGGATTTCTAATCTTCTAAACAATGCACAAATTCCAAAATATGAATAGTCAGTTTACTTACTCTGTGAAATACAGAGACTGCCCAGTGCTGAGGAAGGATCTGACAGAGCTTTTGCTCACCTTTCATTGAGCTCTCATCACGTCCCTCACTTAGGGAATTCCAAACCCCCTTCCCACTTTTAACGCTCCCAGTGCTACGCTGCCTCCATTCATGCTTCTCTTTTCCTGGAAAGAGTAAAAACAGTACCTATCTATGTTCCAGATACCTGACATGTGACACCTAGACCTAATGTGTCACCACATTAAAAATGGACACTTTTATAATTAAACTTTTAATTTTGAGATGAAAGGAAGAAATGTGTAGATTTACATCACTTGTAGGAAGTAATATACAGGGAGATCCTATGTACTCTTTTCCCAGTTTCTCCTAGTAGGAATATGTTCCAAAGCTCTGCTACAATAACACAACCACCTCCTGATGTTGTTAGTTCTTCCCCAGAAATGTGTTTTTGTTTTATGGATTAATGAATTCCTGTGAACTCCTAGCCCAGCAGGTACCCTACAGAGGCTAATTGCGTAACCAACTGAAGTTAAGCGTCCTGCTGGAAGAATTGGGTTACTCATATTAATCACACTGAATGAAACTAATTATATAATTGTGAGTTGTTAAAGTTTAATTCCTTTAAAGGAGTGGTTCTTTATGGGAATGTGGGGGAAAGCACGAAGAAAAATCTTAGGCGTTTTTGTTTATTTGTTTGGCTGTTTTCCAAGTACACGCCCTTTCCCCATTCTGACAAAAACTCACGGACAGTGGTATGGAGGATAGAATTCTAAAGTGGCACCAAAACTTCCCAGCCATTTGCCAGACTTGCTCTGACAACCCCTGGGACTGTGGATATGATGAATTTTCCTTTTATGGTGGAAGTGATCTTAAGGTAGGGAGATTATCTGGATGAGCCTGACTTGATTATATGAACTCTGTCAAGGTACGGAGTTTTCTGTGACTGGTTGTAGAATCGAAGTTCAAGAACTGTATGCCAGATGGCCTGGAAGAAAGCAAACGTTCATGTTGTGAAGTGACAGGGGTGGCCATCTGTCATGAAGATCTAAGAGCGGCCTCAAGTTGCTGAAAGCAGCTCCCACCTAACAGCCAGCAAGTATATAGGACTTCAGTTCTACCTCCACAAGGACCCGAATTCTGCCAACTACATCAATAGGCTTGAAAGTGAATTTTTTCCCACAGCCTCCAGGAAAAAGCTCAGTCCAGCTGATGTTTCAATTTCAGCCTTGTGATACCCTGAGCAGAGAACCCAGCCACTCTATGTGAGACTTCTTAACCGCTGGTTAGGTAGAGGATGGGAGGAATTCAGGTGATTCCATCATGACCCCTTCACAATTTGGTAGCAACCACTCCCTTTGAGAATCAGTATGCTAAAACTGCATTGCGAAACTAGGGCTTAACAAAGGTTTATAACAAAAGGAAAATAGAAATAAATAAAATATCATGTGGCGATTTCGGGATTAAAGATGGCAGCATGAGAGATAAGACACAGGCTTCCTCCTAAAACCGCATATAATACGAAAATATAATTAATACAACTAATCCTGAAAGAGCAACAGGAAAGAGGACTGCGCCAGACTGCATACAACTGGAGAAAAGAGCAGACCTCACAAAACAGGATAATGTACCAAAGCTGTGGCCCAGTGGGACCGATGCCCTTCCTCCACCCCAGCTCACCAGCGGGAGGAAGAGAAACAGAGCAGGGACGGAGTGGAGGCTTGGGACTGCTGAATACCTAACTCCGGAGATCTGATCTGGGAGCACAAACCTACATTTCATAGTGTTTGCATGATACTCTCGTGATTACAGGGCTGGAAAGCTAAGACAGGCAAAATTCCTGGAAAGACTGAGATTCCAGCCACTTGTGGAAAGCAGGGATCCATATCCTGTGGCTCTGGGACAAAAGAAAGGCGGGCAGTCTGAGAGACTTCCTAACAAGGAAGCCCTTAGCAAGAGGGCTGCGAAAGGGGCAAGGATTGCACAGAGCTTACTGCTCAGGAGAGAGGACAGGTAGACAAAATTGTCCGGGTGCACTCTGCCTAGCAGGTTGAGAGTGTTCATGATTTTCAGGTGCTCCAGATCCCCGGCTGGCTACACAGCTCCAAGGACCCCATCTGTGACATTCAGCCTACCGCGCCTTTCTCCTGGCCAGCCCCACCTGGCTCGCAAACCAGCAAACCCTACCCTGGAATTAGCCCAGCCAGAGGGAAGATCTGTCTACAGCAACTACAAACGCAAAGCATAGAGGCTTATACCTGTATGCTCAGCCCACTGGTTCAGGCAGTGGATCAGGCATAGCAGCCGGGAAGCAGGAAACAGTTCTTTTCTCACCCCAGGCACCAATACCACTCCCCTGCAACCCCTGACATTGCTTCAGGGGCTGAGGAGCTCCAGTGAGTAGAGCTTCTGGGCACTAGAGAGCACCATATACAAATACGAAATGCCAAAGGAACCTGGTTCAGAGAAAAATTATTAATACAACTCCTGAGAAATATTTAAATGACATCAGCCTCATGACTCTTCCTAAAAGGGAGTTCAACACAAAAATCATTAACATGCTCATGGAGGTAAGGAAAGATATTCAAGAACACAGGAATGAATTCCAGTCAGAGATCCAATTGTTGAAGAGCACAATGGAGGGTATTAAAAGCAGATTGGATACAGTGTAGGAGATGATAAATGAAATAGAAACTAGAGAAGAGGAATACAAAGAAGCTGAGGCAAAGAGAGAAAAAAGGATCTCTAAGAATGAAAGAATATTGAGAGAACTGTTTGGCCAATCCAAACGGAACAATATTCACATTATAGGGGTACCAGAAGAAGAAGAGAGATAAAAACGGATAGAAAGTGTCTTTGAGGAGGTAATTGCTGAAAACTTCCCCAATCTGGGGAAGGAGATAGTCTCTCAAGCCATGGAGATGCATAGATCTCCCAACATAAAGGACCCAAAGAAGACAACACCAAAACATATAGTAATTAAAATGGCAAAGATCAAGGATAAGGACAGACTATTAAAAGCAGCCAGAGAGAGAAATAAGATCACATACCAAGGAAAGCCCATCAGGAAATCATCAGACTTCTCAACAGAAACCTTATAGGCCAGAAAGGAGTGGCATGATGTATTTAATGCAATGAAGCAGAAGGGCCTCAACCAAGAATACTTTACCCAGCAAGATTATCATTTAAATTTGAAGGAGGGATTAAACAATTTCCAGATAAGCAAAAGCTGAGAGAATTTACCTCCCACAGCGTATTTTGTAGGCACTGCTATAGATGGAAGTGTTCCTAAGGTTTAATAGCTGTCACCAGAGATAATAAAACTACAGTAAAGAAAGTAGAACAGCTAATTACTAAGTAAAAGGCAAAATTAAATTAACTATCCCCAAAGTCAATCAAGGGGTAGACAAAGAATACAGAATATGAAACCTAATATATAAAGAATGGAGGAGGAAGAAAAAAAAGAACCTTTAGATTGTGTTTGTAATAGCATATTAAGTGAGTTAAGTTAGACTCTTAGATAGTATGGAAGTTAACTTTGAACTTTTGGTAACCATGAATCTAAAGCCTGCAATGCCAATAAGTACATACCTGTTGATAATCACCCTAAATGTAAATGGACTGAATGCACCAATCAAAAGACATAGAGTCACTGAATCAATAAAAAAACAAGACCCATCTATATGCTGCCTACAATAGACTCACTTCAAACCCAAGGACATACACAGACTAAAAGTGAAGGGATGGAAAAAGATATTTCATGCAACTAATAGGAAGAAGAAAGCAGTACTTGTATCAGACAAAATAAACTTCAAAACAAAGAAAGTCACAAGAGACAAAGAAGGACATTGCATAATGATAAAAGGGTCAAACCAAGAAGATATAACCATTATAAATGTCTATGCACCCAACACAGGAGCACCTACATAGGTGAAACAAATACTAACAGAATTAAAAGGGGCAATAGAATGCAATGCATTCATTCTAGGAGACTTCAACACTCCACTCACTCTGAAGGGCAGATCAACCAGACAGAAAATAAGTAAGGAGACAGAGGAACTGAACAACACATTAGAACAGATGGACCTAACAGACATCTACAGAATTGTACACCCAAAAGCAGCAGAATACACATTATTCTCAAGTGCACATGGAACATTTTTAAGAATAGACCATATACTAGGCCACAAAAAGAGCCTCGGCAAATTCAAAAAGATTGAAATTGTACCAACCAGTTTCTCAGACCACAAAGGTATGAAACTAGAAATAAATTACACAGAGAAAATGAAAAATCCCACAAACACATGGAGGCTTCACAACATGCCCCTAAATAACCAATGAATCAATGAACAAATAAAAACAGAGATCAAGCAATATATGGAGACAAATGACAACAATAATTCACCACCACAAAATCTGTGAGATGCAGCGAAGGCTGTGTGAAGAGGAAGGTATATTGCAATACAGGCCTACCTCCGGAAAGAAGAACAATCCCATATGAGCAGTCCAAACTCACAATTAACGAAACTAGGAAAAGAAGAACAAATGAGACCCAAAGTCAGTAGAAGGAGGGACATAGTAAAGATTAGAGCAGAAATAAATATAATCAAGAAGAATAAAACAATAGAAAGAATCGATGAAAGCAAGAGCTGGTTCTTTGAGAAAATAAACAAAATAGATAAACCCCTAGCCAGACTTATAAAAAAAAAAGAGTCTGCTCACATAAACAGAATCAGAAATGAGAAAGGAGAAATCACTACAGACACCACAGAATTACAAAGAATTATGAGAGAATACTATGAAAAATTATATGCTAACAAACTGGATAACCTAGAAGAAGTGGACAAGTTTCTAGAAAAATACAACCTTCCAAGGCTGACCCAGAAAGAAACAGAAAATCTCAACAGACCAATTACCAGCAACAAAATTGAACTGGTAATCAAAAACCTACCTAAGAACAAAACTCCTGGACCAGATAGCTTCACTGCTGAATTTTATCAAACATTTAGTGAAGACCTAATATCCATCCTCCTTAAAGTTTTCCAAAGAGTAGAAGAAGAGGGAATACTTCCAAACTCATTCAATGAGGCCAGCATCACTCTAATGCCAAAATGAGGCAAAGACACCACAAAAAAAGAAAGTTACAGACCAATATCCCTGATGAACATACATGCAAAAACACTCAATGGAATATTAGCAAACCGAATTCAAAAATACATTAAAAAAATCATCCATCATGATCAAGTAGGATTTATTCCAGGGATGCAAGATGGAACAACATTCGAAAATCCATCAACATCATCCACCACATCAACAAAAAGAAGGACAAAAACCACATGATCATCTCCATAGATGCTGAAAAAGCATTTGACAAAATTCAACATCCATTCATGATAAAAACTCTCAACATAATGGGTATAGAGGGCAAGTACCTCAACATAATAAAGGCCATATATGACAAACCCACAGCCAACATTATACTTAACAGCAAGAAGCTGAAAGCTTTTCCTTTAAGATCGGGAATAAGACAAGGATGCCCACTCTCCCCACTTCTATTCAACATAGTCCTGGAGGTCCTAGCCACAGCAATCAGACAACACAAAGAAATAAAAGGCATTCAGATTGGCAAGGAAGAAGTTAAACTGTCCCTGTTTGCAGATGACACGATATTGTACATAAAAAACTCTAAAGAATCCAGCCAAATCTACTAGACATAATATCTGAATTCAGCAAAGTTGTGGGATACAAAATTATTCTGCAGAAATCTGTGGCATTCCTATACACTAACAATGAACTAGCAGAGAGAGAAATCAGGAAAACAATTCCATTCACAGTTGCATCAAAAAGAATAAAATACCTAGGAATACACCTAACCAAGGAAGTGAAAGACCTATACTCTGAAAACTACAAGACACTCATGAGAGAAATTAAAGAAGATACCAATAAATGGAAATACATTCCATGCTCATGGATAGGAAGAATTAATATTGTCAAAATGGCCATCCTGCCTAAAGCAATCTACAGATTCAATGCAATTCCTATCAAAATACCAACAGCATTCTTCAATGAACTAGGGAAAATCATTCTAAAATTCATATGGAACCACAAAAGACCCCGAATAGCCAAAGCAACCCTGAGAAGGAAGAATAGAACTGAGGAGATTATGCTCCCCAACTTCAAGCTCTACTACAAAGCCACATTAATCAAGACAATTTGGTACTGGCACAGGAACTGACCCATAGACCAATGGAAAAGACTTGAGAGCCCTGATATAAACCTGACCATATATTTTCAATTAATATATGATAAAGGATCCATGGACATACAATGGGGAAATGACAGCCTCTTCAACAGCTGGTGTTGGCAAAACTGGACAGCTACATGCAAGAGAATGAAACTGGATTATTGTTTAACCCCATACACAAAAGTAAGCTTGAAATGGATCAAGGACCTGAATGTAAATCATGAAACCATAAAACTATTAGAAGACAACATAGGCAAAAATCTCCTGAATATAAGCAAGAGCAACTTCTTCCTGAACACATCTCCTCAAGCAAGTGAAATAAAAGCAAAAATGTACTCATGGGACTACATCAAACTAAAAAGTTTCTGTATGGCAAAGGACACTATCAACAGAACAAAAAGGCATCCTACAGTATGAGAGAATATATTTGTAAATGACATATCCGACAAGGGGTTAACATCCAAATATATAAAGAACTTACATGCCTCAACACCCAAAAATCAAATATCCTGATTAAAAATGGGCAGAGGATATGAAGAGACAGTTCTCCAAAGAAGAAACTCAGATGGCCAACAGACAAATGAAAAGATGCTCCACATCACTAATCATCAGGGAAATGCAAATTAAAACCACAATGAGATAACACCTCACACCAGTAAGGATGGCCAGCATCCAAAAGACTAAGAACAACAAATGCTGGAGAGGATGCGGAGAAAGGGGAACCCTGCTACACTGCTGGTGGGAATGAAAGCTAGTTCAACCATTGTGAAAGCAATATGGAGGTTTCTCAAAAAACTAAAAATAGAAATACCATTTTACTCGGGAGTCCCTCTCCTTGGAATTTACCCAAATAATACAACTTCTCAGATTCAAAAAGACATATGCACCCCTATGTTTATTGCAGCACTTTTTACAATAGCCAAGATATGGAAGCAACCTAAGTGTCCATCAGTAGATGAATGGATAAAGAAGATGTGATTCATATATACAATGGAATACTATTCAGCCATAAGAAAGAAACAAATTCTACCATTTGCAACAACATGTGTAGAGCTGGAGGATATTATACTCAGTGAAATAAGCCAGGTGGAGAAAGACAAGTGCCAAATGATATACCTCATTTGTGGAGTATAACAACAAAGCAAAACTGAAGGAACAGAATAGCAGCAGACTCAGAGACTCCAAGAAGGAACTAGTGGTTACCAAAGGGGAGGGGTGGGGGGGGGCAGCTGGGGAGGGTGGGAGAAGGGGATTGAGGGGTAGTATGTTTAGTACACATGGTGTGGGGGTCACGGGGAAAACAGTGTAGCACAGAGAAGGCAAATAGTGAATCTGTGGCATCTTACTATACTGATGGACAGTGACTGCATTGGGGTATGGGGTGGGGACTTGAAAATATGGGTAAATGTTGTAACCACATTGTTTTTTCTTGTGAAACCTTCGTAAGAGTGTGTATCAATAATACCTTAATAAAAAATATATATATCTTGTGGCCCTGACTCATGGTGGAGTCATATTCAGTAGTAACAAGCCAAGCACAACCACATTCAATTCACCATTTTCATGAATAACAACTCCTGTAGCTGACACATATGTCCTATCTATGTATGTGTCTTACTATGCAAAAAATGTTGAAGTCCTTGTTAAACCTCAAAATTTCTTAATTATTTCACTCTCTTGCTTCATTCATTTCTCTGAGGAAAGTAAGTTTCTTATTGTCAAGATAACCACTCCCCTGATCTCTGTTCATGGGGCATTTAGGAAAAAGCTCACTCCATGCCTTATTTTTCCTTTCCCTATCTTTATTTTTTATTAAGGTATCACTGATATGCAGTCTCATGCCTTATTTTTTCTTGCCAGGAAGACAAATTCAGTTGCATTTTAAACTAGCCACTACACATGATTTTAGTAGAAACACATAATCTCAGCCGTCTTTGATTGAGAAGTCTTTTTTTTTTTTTTCACTCAACAATTATCTATTGAGCTGCAGCTACGTATCTGTAAGTTAGGCTCTGGACGTGATGAAGGAAAGACGTGATCCGTGCTGGAGGAACTTACTGTTTAGAGGTAGAGGTGGGCTCCTAACAAGGAAATGCAATGCAGTAAGGCTCAAGCTAGGAGAGAGGAAGGACAGGGAGTTGAAGGAACATCTAACCCAGTTTGGGGGATCAAAAAAGGCTTCTCTGTGGAAGTGTTTCCTCTTGCCACTGTAACAGATTGCCACAAATTTAGCAGCTTGAACACACATCTGTGCAGCATTTTGACTATTGTTAATACTACTGTACTGTATATTTGAAAGTTGTTGAGAGTAGATATTAGAAGTTCTCATCACAAGGAAATAAAGGTAACTATGCGTGCTGATGAATGTTAACTAGACTTACTGTGGTGATCATTTCACAACATATACAGATATTGAATCTTGTATATCTGAAACTAATATAAGGTTATATGTTGCGAGGGCCACGGGCAGGCTGACCCAAGATGTACCACTTTGGCTTGTAAGTTATGTCAGAGCTGGAAACATTCAAGGCCCAAAAGACATAAAAACCTACCCCTAACTACATGAAAAGAATTGAGTTGGAGGAACTGCTCCAGGAAAAGAGCTATCACCCTAGATAACCACATTATAATGTGACCTACGTGTGGTAGACAGAAATGTTGCAGTCTTTTGAAATTCCTCTCTGTGTCCTTTTGCTGCTGTGTGGCCCAGCAAACATTTGTTCACTAAACATTTACTTTTTCATAGTCCTGTAAATTACCGCCCTTACTCTTTGAAGTCCAGGACCTCTACCTGCTTCTCCTTAGTGCAGGATCACATATATACCTCATTGCCTCTGACTGTCCTTGGAATCTCATATACACATGTAATTAAACTTTGGTTTTTTTCTTCTGTTGATCTGTCTCATATCAATTTGCTTCTTAGGCCAACTAGAAGAACCTTGAAGGATAGAGGAAAATTCTTCCACCCCAACAAAGTCGATTATATCTCAATTAAAAAAAAAAACAATACAAATTTACTCTCTTGTAGTTCTGGACATTGGAGATCCAAAACGAGGTGTTAACAGGCCTGTATTTCTTTTGGATGTTCTAGGGGAGAATCTGCTCCTTATCCTTCCCTACTTCTGTAGGCCACTTACATTCTTTGGCTCATGGCCCCCTTCCTGGAAGAGCATCACTTTGACCTCTGCTTCCCTGTCATATCTCTTTTACTCTGATCCTCCTGCCTCCCTTTTATAAGGGCCTTTGTGATCACATGGGACCTCTTATCAAACTGAGCCCTTGGCTCCCTAACCTATAGAAATCGACAAAAAGCCCAACAGGAGTTTCAAGCAAGGGTTTATTGGGGCTCAAGCTGGAGCACAAGGGAGACAGGACAAAGGAAGTAGTCCTCAGGCTGGCTCCCTGAGGAGAGGTGGAGGGGAATTTAAAAGAGGCTTCAGGGGGAAAGAGTATAGAGAATGGAATTTCATCATGCTTGAGCACTTACAGGTCATGCTTCATATGCCTCCAAAATTTCATTTGCATGTTAAATCTCCACCACTGGGTCCGCTTTTTAGCATTAAAATGAGGGGAAAAGTCCATGAAAAGTCAGTGCTGGGGTCCATCTTGGCTTGGTAAGGTTTTTTACAGCTGTATTCCTCCTTTTGCTAAACATTCTGAATTCCTGCAAGATACATCTCCCAGAAGGCATGTGGAACAGTTTCCCTTTTATGGAAAATAGCCAAGGAGTGCTGGATTTTTTCCATCAGGGATGAGGGGCAAAAGGAGATAGGAACTGGTCAGGTCCTTTTCTAGTTTGTCTCAGACCCACCCAGATAATCTGGGATCATCTCCCCATTTAAAAATTCTTAACCTAATCACATCTGCAAAGTGTCTTTTTACCATGTAAGGTGAGAGGTTCTGAGAATTATTTGCTTTTACAGGTTAACCATGGTGATGATGAGTGAAGGGGGAAGAAGTCTAAAACAGTCTGAAATATAAAATAGTAATCAGGGACTGGGAGAAGACTGATCTTGTTGAGGTCTTGTTGAACTAACCTGAAAGGGATCCACTGAAGAATTTTAAGCAGAAATGTGGCCTGATTACATATGTATTTTAGTTGACTGTCCTGGCTAAAAAACCGATTGCGGAAGATAAAACTAGATGTAAGGAAGGGCTGAAATAAGGGTGAAGTGAGTGAAGTACTCGCTTTGTATGCACAATTTAAGAAGGCACCAAAGGACTCAGTAAACAAGATGAATGATATTTTAATGTGCTGTTTTTTAAAAATTCAAAATTAAGGCAAAACAATTCATGGTGAACAACATATGAAAAATTTTAAATAAAGGCAGGGTTATTAGCAGATCAATGGAAGAGTGTCATTAATAATCCCGGGGAAAGATGGTGAGAGCCTGAAGCAGGGTAGTAGCATTGGACATACGGACAGTTGGATGGATGAAGGAAAATTGGAAGGACTTGTGGTGGGGGAGGGTTAGTGATGTCTTCTTCCAAGAGTCTACTCAAGGGGACGCAAAATGTTAATAGGGGGAGATGGTAGAGTGTGCCAAGGTGGAAATCAAGTCCTGTTTTGTATTTGTACATAGTTTTGGAAGCTTGTGATCCATTCCAGTGGAGATGCCAGTGGACACTTGAAATATATGAATATAACGAAGCAAAAATTACCCCAGCTTTTCTGCTTCCTCACCTGTTAGCTTTTACATTTGGTTGAAAATAAAGACACGGGCCCAACATGGTATCACTTTTGCTAGGCCAAGTCACCAAACCAGGGCCTAATACTTAAAACCAATTGCAGTTTCAGCCTCCCCCAGAAACATAGTCAGGACTTTTCTGGTCAGTATTAAAAAGGTAATGTCACATGTGTCCTCTCCATTCCCCAAAGGAATCCATCTGATGAGACCCTATGTCCCTAAATGAAAATAACCTCTCCTGAAATAATCCTTTTTTTCTGTTTATGACTTCCTTGTCCTGCCTTTAAAAACTTTTCCCTTTCTTTAGCCTTTAGCATCTCTACTTGCTAGAGGGCATGCTGCCCAATTAATGATCACTTAATAATTCTTCACTATTGGTTTCCTGCCAACCAGTTCTTCAGGGGGAAAGCAAAGGCTCTTGAAGGACCTAATTCCTTGAGCTATAGTAGCAAAAAGCTGGAGGCTAATTTTCAGAAGGGAGAAGGAGTGTCAGGCATGTTAGAGCAACTAATGGATGTTCCCTTTGTCCCTGAACCACTTTCAGATCCTACATTTTCACCCTCAGTGTCCCTTTATGTTCATGTCCGAAGCTGTCCAACCTCTAACCTTTGTTAATTCTGTCATTTATTGACAATCTGGTCATTTCCTCTATCTCATCAACGACTTTGACCCCTGGATGAGCCACACACATCCTGTTATTAACCCGGAACTCTCTCACTCTAAAATCATTCATTCTAACATAACACACTAGGACTTTAACCTTCCAGCTCTTCCCTCAGCTAAATCACTCCCATTATCAGTTCCTTGAGCTCATCAAGGCTTAATGGTACTTGACATCCTAGACTAGGTGTCTATCAGTCCTTTTCCAACTTCACTTCCACTCTTAACGGGTGTTCACGGCAGTAGTGCACCACTTCAGCCATTTTTGTACCAATACCCTCCATTCCCATATTTTGTTTCCTGTTGTCCTATCATCTGATAGACTGTAACTCCGTGAACACCATCACTTCCCTAGGTGTGTGTTGTGCACTGCACAAAAGCACCCTGCAAAGGGAACAAATGGAAATCAACCCAGGCTCAGGTAGTTCTTCCCTGATACGACAACTTTTTCTACTCCACCACACAGTCCAGTGCAGAGGTTCACAGTCTATGAGCCCCACAGACCAGGTCTACCTGCTTCTTGTTTTGTATGGCCCACAAACTACTAATTATTTTTACGTGATTGGAAAAAATCAAAAGAATAATAATATTTCATGACACAGGAAAATTATATTAAATTCAAATTTTCATATCTATAAATAAAGTTTTATTGGAATACAGCCATGCTCATTCACTTACATATTGTCTGTGACTGATTTCACGTTACACAGGCAGAGATGAATCACTGTGATACGGCCTGCACATCCTCAATCATGCTCTTCACAGAAAACGCTTGCTTACTGCTAGTCCAGCAGGTAGGTTGTCTGTCCTCTCAGGAGCAACACCAGGCTATTAAATACTTTCTAGAGAAAAATACATCAACTATTGGTGCATTAGACAATATATTCATAATCTCTAGCCCCACCTGGAAATTCAACATTACCTGGACATCCTTCTAATTTCCCTAGTCAGCTTTCTGTTTTTCTTCAGCTTTTCATTTTTTTCACTCTTCTAAACCTCCAAATACTTCACTGCCTCATCTCAACAGATAGCTTACCTCCTGCTTCTAAGTGAAAATGGAAGCCGTCAGATTGGCACCCCCTCAGTTTCCTACACCCACACTTAACACTTTTGCCTCCAGTTGCCCTCATCCTTCATTTACTACCTCTTGTTGCAGCAGAAGTGGGGACTTTTCACTCATTTAAAGCAAATTCTTCAAACAGTGCTCTGGACACTATCACCTTCCTCTTCTCTGGTGTTGTACAGCAAATGATCAGTCCTTCTCTCCTGTTAAGCCCAGCCTTTCCCTGTCTATGATTTCCTTATCATGAGCATTTTGACAATGCTATTATCAGTTGACACAGATAATCTCAAATCTTCCTTGAAACAGTTTCTCCACTTGGCTTCCCTGAGGTCACAATGCCAGTTTTCCTCCCTCCCCATGAACTGTGCCTCTTCTTTCTCCTTTGCTGGTTCCTTCTCATGCCCCCAAACTTCTAAACTTCTTAAGGGTCTCAGGTCCCTCTTTATACTCTTAAAAATTACTGAGAACCTCAAAGAGCCACAAAATTATGTGGCTTATATCTCTTAATATTTACTCCACTGGAATTGAGACTTAAAATAATTATTTAAAAAATAACTATATTAATTCACTTAATAATTACAAACTTATTACATGCTAATACAAATACCATTTTTATGAAAAAAAGCCCATTTTTTAAAAGACAAATTAGTGAGAAGACTGACACTCTCTTACATTTTTAAAAATCACTTTACTGTCCAATTTAGAGGTCCAGGGATCTTCAAACTACAGCTTACAAGCCGAATCCAGCCCATTGCCTGTTTATGCAAATAATGACTTATTGGAACACAGACATGCTCATTCATTTCCTAGTGTTTATGGCAGCTTTCTCACTACAATGGAAGAGTTGCATACTGGCGACAGAGCTCATATAGCCTGCAAATCCTAAAATATTAGGTCTCTGGACTTTTACAGAAAAAATTTGCCCACTCCTGGTCTAGTTTAGTAGAAGACAGCTGTATCCTTATTTCTGCTTCTTATTCAATCTATTGTAATATGTTATTTGGGCTGAAGCTTAAGCACACAGATACGTATTTAGAAAAGGGAGGAGTATTTGAATAGCCTTTTGAGATCCTTGTAAATGGTCTCTTTTGATCCTGCACCTGAACTCCCAAAGGCAAGGTGCTTGATTAGTTGTAAAGTGCAATCAGAAACCTTACCAATGAACTTTTTTACTCAGTTACAGTAAAATCTACTGGCCTATCTTGTGCTTGGAATGGCTTTTTTGCCCATGCATGGTTTTATGTAATGTTATGCATTGGTTATTTGGAAAATATTGTTTCCTTCAATTATGCAGACTATCCAAATGTTAGCACACCTCATATGTTATATCAAAAAGCACATTTGTTATTATCACCACTCATCTCATAGACAAGTATTGGGAACATGTCAAGCTCACAGGACAGAAATGAATTTTCCAAAATTCTAATTTTTGCTCGAAAACTCAAATTTTATCACTGACAACAAATGCTGTCAGTTGTTTTCCTAGAAGCGGTAGAGTTACTTGGTTCATTTTCAGGAAAATGTCTGTGAAGACCTCAAGTCTGAATAAACATAATGTTTTCCAATAGCCATTTTTTTTTTTTCAGGTAAAAATTGTGTTCCATAAAGAAAAGCAGTTAGGTCAACCTGCAATTCAGACAATGGCACAAGTGTCTTTCCTCAAGACAGGCAAGGTTCTTGGGTTTTAAAAGTGCTTTAGAAGGTCTTTCCATGTTGATAGAATGTTAAAAAATTGTGTACTGAAGGGTGGAGACTTAATAAAATAAGTAATGTTTAGTTTAATCCTCAAGGGTATTCTTAAGTTAAACTGGCACCTTTTTTAAAATTAAAAGAACAGTGGTGAAAATTACAATGATTTCTAATAGAGTCTGATGCCACTGTCTTGATTTGTGCTAAAGTGACAGAAGATACCCATCATTGTTTTTTGTATTTTCAGTGCAATTGTCAACACAGTAGAAAAGGCAGAAAAATACCTGTGCATTATTACAAAAGGTTTTGACCTCCAGAACCCCATGAAAGGTTCTCTGGGAACCCCATGGGGCCACAGACCGTATTTTGGGAACAGCTATTCTGAACATTGAAGTGTCCTAGGACTTAATCCTTGGATGTCCTTGTCTCAATTCACTCTCAATCCCTAGAAAATTCAATCTAGTCTCTTGGCTTGAAGTACATATACCCTCACAACTCCTAACTTTGTATCTCCAGCCTGCATATTTTTTCTGTGGACTAGGTGTGTATAGATGTGGTGTTGTGGTTAAGAAATGTATATTTGATCTTCATCCTTTTCCTGGTGCAAAGCTCCTCTTACCCTTAGAATATCCTAAGTGATAAGAGCAATAAAGTTGTCTTGACACTCAAAACAGACCCTTCTCAGCCACATGTGAGTTTATGTTTCTGAAGTGACTTTTGGACAGCAAATACAAATGGGATTTTCTTCCCAGGGGAACCAACCATGTGGTTGCATGGTTGAAATTTTCTTTTGCACCGCCCCCCTGTCTTCTGGGGAGGGGAGAGGTGCAGGAGGTTGAATCAGTGGCTAATGACCAAAGATTTCATCAATTGTACCTCTGTAATGAAGCCTCCATAACAACTCAAAAGGCTGGACTTTGATAGCTTCTAGGTTGGTGAACACATGGAGATTTGGGGAGAGTGGCACTCCTGGAGAGGACACGGACGCTCTGTGTCCCTTCCCACGTACCTTGCTCTGTGCATTTCTTCCTGAGTTATATCTTCTCATAATAAACTAGTAATCTGGTAAGTAAATGTTTCTCAGAGTTGTGTGAGCTTCTCTTGCAAGTTAATCAAACCCAAAGAGAGGATCATGAGAAACTCCAACCTGTAGCCATAGGGTCAGAAGCATGGGCAGCAACCTAGACTTGTGACCAGCATCTGAAGGTGGCAGGGATGGTCTTGTCCTACAAGAGCCCTTGATGTGCAGGATCTAATTCTATTTCCAGGTAGATCACGTCAGAATTGAGTTAAATTGTAGGACATCCAACTGATGTCAGAGAATTGTTTGGTGTGGGGAAAAACACCTACACATCAGAACTGGGTGCATAATGGTAACAGGTATTTCAACTTAACATATCAGATAGAATTCGTGATCTTACTAGTAAGTCCTCCCCTAAATTACTGCTTCCATCTTCCCCATCTCATTAAGTAACATCATCTGTCCATTTTATTGGGCAAAAATAATCCTTGAGCCATCCTTAACTTCCTTTTTTTTTTTGTACCTCACATTCAATTTGTCTACAAACTACTCTTTTAGATTCAGAAACCAGGTTCTTCCCATTTACCATCTGCACAGCTACTACCCAAGGGGCCGAAGCCACCATCATATCTCATCTAGATTTTCTATCACCTTTCTAACTGGTCTCTCCCTGTTTCTTCCTTTAGCTGCCTATGGTTGTTTTGTTTTTTTTCAAATAGGAGCCAGAATAATCTTTTCCAAAGGTCAGATCCTGTCACAGCTTGGCTCAATATCCTCTACCATCTTCCTATTTGTATTAGTCAGCTTGGGCCAAAATACCATAGTGGATGGCTTAAACAGAAATTCACTTCCTCACTGTTCGAGAGACTAGAAGTCCCAGACCAGGGGGCCAGCATTGTTGGGTTCTGGTGCAAGCCTCTTCCTAGCCTGATGATGGTCTTCTCACTGTGTCCTCACATGTCAGAGAGAGAGAGTAAACAAGCTCTCTGGTGTCTCTTCTTCTTTCTCTAAGTTTTAAACAATTGTTACAGATATTATTGAGTTTTTATAATGCTTACATAAGCTTCAAACATCACATTTTATTGTACATTAGCATATTATTCTGCACTGTAGTTAGTGAAGAGAATTTCCAATTATACAGTCACCTCCAACAAACACGACTGAGGTATTACTTTTCTAGGGCTGCCATGCAAAGTGCCACAGACTGGGTGACTTAAACAACAGAAATTAGGTCTCACAGTCCTGGAAGCCAGGAATCCAAAATCAAGGTGTTGGCAGGGTAGGGTTCTTCTGAGGGCAGAGAGGGAAAATCTGCTCCATGCCTTTCTCCTAGCTTCTGGTGGCTTGCTGGCCATCTTTGTAGATTTTAGAGACATCTCCTTGGTCTCTGCCTTCATTTTCACATGGCATTCACCCTGGGTGCATGGCTGTATCCAAAGTTTCCCTTTTTGTAAGGCTAGCAGTCTTCATGGATTAGGGTCCCACCTGCTGCAGTATGACCTCATTTTAACTAATTAAATCTGTGACAACCCTATTCCCAAATAAGGTCACATGCTGAAGTACTGGGCACCAGGACTTCAGCCTTACGAGTTTTTGAGGGGAACACAATGCAATTCACCCATAACATGCACGTTTACTTAAAAATTAAGTACTGCATCTCCACTGATGATGAAAGTGTAACTTGTACAACATGTTTGCCACTACTCACATCCACCGTGGGGACCATAGTGATAGCACTGACTACTGAGAATCCAGAAAACAAATCAGTTTAAGAAGCATTGGCATCTGCTTTAAAAGTGAGTACTTATTTCAAAAAGACTCTTCCCAAAGACAAAAAACTTAACAGGTACAGGCGTAGAAAGCCCATTTGCATACCACTTAGTGATGCATTAGACCAAATGGCTGTTTCAGTTAATTTCACTTATTTTTTGTTGAATATTTTCTTATGCACTTAGGAAAAGTGTACCAATAGCTGTTAATGTGTTGGCTCTATTAGCAGAACAAAAATTTTACAGATTATTAAATGATGCCTGCTTTTATGTCATGTTCTTAGCTACATCAAATAGAAAATCAGTTCATTTCAATAATAATGGGTTTTTTTTTCCATGCAATTCATGGAATTAAAATAAACTTTTTGGAAGGTCATTCTTTCTAAGGTGAAAAAATCTAAACATCTAACATTATTATGAAGGCTATTGTAAATTCCGTTAAAAAATATCTCCGCATTGAAGCCTAATTTTGGCAGCGATTACTCAAATAAAAATACTGATGAATCACAGCATCACAGTAAAAACAATCTTAACAAATAAGAAATCTGTGTAGCAAAAACTGGTTTTCATGCACTAATATTCATAATTATGTGCAAACATGCTTCACAAGGAGAGTTAAAGATGTGAAACAAGTACATAAAAAGAGCGTCAATGTCATTAATCACCAGGGAAACACAAATTAAAACCACAATGAGGTACTAGTACACACCTATGTTAGCCTGCTTTGGCAGCCATAACAGGAATACCATAGGGTGGCTTAAACAACAGGAATTTATTTTCTCACTGTGTTGGAGCCTGCAGTCAAAAACCAAGGTGCTGACAGGGTTGGTTTCTGGTGGAAGCCTCCCTTCCTGGCTTGCAGTTGCTGCCCATCACTACACAATCACTGTGTCGTCATTTAGCTCTTCTCTGTGCGTGTGCACGCTGGTGTCTCTCCCTCTCCTTAAAGGGACGCAATAGAATTAGGACCGCTCCCTCATGATCTCCTTTAGTCTGTATTACCTCTTCAAAGGGTCTATCTCCCAATACATCGCATGGGTGGTTAGGACTTCAACATATAAATTTAGTGGAGGGGAGGACACAATTCAGTCTATAATAATACCTACTAGAAAGGTTAAAAAAAAAAAAAGACAATACCAAACACTGGTTTAACAGATAACCCAGCAATCCCACTCCTAGATGTTTACCCAAGAGAAACAAAGTCTTTTGTCCACCCAAAGACTTCTGCATGAATATTTATAGCAGCTTTATTTCTAGTTGCCCCAAAATAGAAACAACCCAAGTGTCTGTTAGCTAATGAACAGAAAAAAAATACAGTATATACATACAATGGAATGCTACTTAGCAATAAGAGGAAACATATTTGCCAATCCATTCACCTATGGATGGTCATTTGGGTTGGACCCAGCTTTGAGCTATTATCAATAAAATTGGTATAATTATTCAGGATCAAGTCCTGATGTAGATATATGTTTTAATTTCCTTTGGATAAATATCACATAGGGGAATTGCTGGATTGTACTATACATCTATGTTAACTTGATTTAAAAACTGCCAAACTGTTTTCCAAAATGGCCACAACATTTGCATTTCTCCCAGCAATCTATGAGTCCCAGTTGCTTCACACTCTCTCCAGCCCTTGAAGTTGTCAGTCTTCTTCATGTTAACCACTGTAATGGATGGGCATGGTATCTCATGGCTTTAATTTGTATTTCCCTAATGGCTTTAGATGTTGAGCTTTTTTTTTTTTCTGTGCTCATTTTTGAAAAATAGACTTTTATTTTAGAACAGTTTTAGATTCAGAGCTTTCCCTGGACTCTGCAACCTCCCTTGATCTCTTACATGTTGAATTTCTGAGGCTGTTTTTTCTCTAAAGTCTTTTCAGATTAAGTTTATTTACTCCTATGCCTCCAGACACCATCTAGATGCTAATGATTGTAAAGTGTTTAGTGGTAACAATAAATATTGTTTCCATAAAAAAAAATGAGTATTCAAAACAAAATATCTTGATACTTCTGCAACAGGAAAAGCATTCATCTTAGAATCCCCACATTGCCTAGCAAAGGATAGGTAGATGTCCACTTAGCATGTAAATTTGAATATTGTATGCTTCATACCTTCAACACATGACATTGTACTACACATTTTTTATTAAAGTATTGTTGATATACAATCTTGGTTTCAAGTGTACAATGCAATGATTCAACAGTTACCCATATTATTAAATCCTCACCCCCACTAGTGCAGTTACTATCTGTCAACATAGGAAAATGTTACAGAATCATTGACTATATTCTCCGTGCTGTACTACCAGCCCCACAACCTACTTATATTATGATTGAGAATTTTTGTGCCCCTTTATCCCCCTCACTCTCTCTACCCATCCACCCCAAACCCTACCCAATGGTAACCACCAGTTACTTCTCATTGTCTACTACTATTTTGCTCATTTTGTTTTGTTTTTATGTTCCATAAATAAGTGAAATCATATGGTATTTGTCTTTTTCCACCTGGCTTATTTCACTTAGCATAATACCCTCTAAGTCCATCCATGTTGTTGCAAATGGCAGGATTTCATTTTTTATTGCTGAATAATATTCCACTGAGTATATGTACTACATCATCTTTATCCATTCATCTATTGATGGACACTTAGGTTGCTTCCATAACTTGGCTATTGTAAATAATGCAGCAACAAACATGGGATGCATATATCTTTTCAAATCATGGATTTTGTTTTCTTCAAGTAAATTCCTAGAAGTAGAATTACTGGGTCACATGGTATTTCTATTTTTAGTTTTTTGAGGAACCTACTATATTTTTTTTAATACAGGTAATCCAGGTAACAATTGTTTCTTGACCAGGAAGTAAGAAAAAGATATATATCTTTTAATTATATATGTATATTTATATAGACACCAGATAACAAAAAGTATGCGCTAAGTAATAAAATGCTTTCAGACTAAAGACTTCAGATGGGATATACAATGAAACCTTTAGGAGGTGATAGCTCTTGAACATGGACTTAAAGGGGAAGTGCAATTTTAATAGGCATGGAGGAGAAAGCATTATATTCCAGACACAGAGGATGCTATGTGTTCAGTGTTATGGAGCAATAACTAAGTGATGAGTACAACGGTACTTCTCTGAATTTTGGAGATCCTTCCACTTCTGCTTGTTCAGTTAAATTACAAAATAACTTTGCCAGGTTGGCAGAGGAAGCTGTACTATCTCCACTTTATAGATAAGCTACAGTAATGTCACATGGCAGGTAAACAGCAGAACCAGACCAGAATCTGCTCTCTTTAATCTTCCTTCTAAAACTACATATCTCTCCAGGGAGGACATTTGTAGAAACTAAAGTCCATATGCTTAGATGTTTTTCTTTCTAGTTCAAGACAGGTTTGCTCTTGAAACCCTTGTATTTAATAATAGAGATAAGTTAATTGCATAAATGTAAAATGTAAAAGGATTATATAGTGCAAAATATATTATTTGCAGCAATAGCCACTTTTATTCCTAAGATATTTTTGAGATCTGCCTTAATTTGCTGATAGGACTGACAATTTCTAACTTAAGTATTTTAAGTATCTTTCTAAGCTTCTTACATTCCATTTACACATGATTGTCACTGTAGGGCTTCTTACATTTGCATTGTATTTGACCAGGATAAAATTTCAAATTAAATCCTCCCTAGCTACATGCTCAAGAAATGTACGGGAGTAGTAGTGATTCAGCACACAAATACTAGAATGTAAATTGAAGAGGGTAAAAGGAATTCCACAGTGTCCCAAAGTGTGGTTACGGAATAAGATTCAGGAAATAAAAACAAAAGATCAACAAAAGGAGATGTATAAATTCAGGCCCCCCAAAACCTGTATCTACCCCTTCCTAGAGATTTTGGGACCCAGGGGAAATTGTAAGCCTCTGGCTAGGTAGAAGCCACTGGTTAGTGAATGGCTGAATTCAGTTGCAGTCCTATCCACTGGGAGATGGGAGTGCTTATTGTCTTGGAAACCTACAGTGAGTTCTCTGAGCCGCTTATGATTCTGTTCCTTGCAGTGCAGTACTCCAAAAAGAAAAAAAAAAATCTCTCTCAGAAATTTATCACTTAAAATATTTAAACATTCAAATTAAATTTTAGAAGTATAAATTTTAGCCATTAAATTAAACAAATAGAAAAACAAAGTAAAAGAACACACATAGACATATATGGTAACATTTTATTCCTTTTCAACAAAAGCTGTTGAAATTGGTGAATTTCTTTTTCCATATTACATCAGTGAGAATACTTTTGCATCCTTGACAATGATTCAAGAAAAGATTAGTTGAGTTTATTAAAATTAATGTTTATTATAGTTACAAATTTAAAAACTTATTATTAAGCTTTTGTCTTTGTTTCATAAATCACATTATTAATTTATAAATCTGAAAAATTTTCACAATTACTTTTAAGAGTCCTTTGATTAATATTTGATCCCATTTACAATTTAAGTTACATATTTTAATTGATAGGGAAAAATCAAGTAGTTAAGTAGCTCATTAATCTAGAAAATTAAATATATATATTTATACTGAATCTCAAGTTCTTTTAAAAGTCATAATACTATTTATAAACCTAATACCAATGTTTATGCCTTTCAGTATTCTTATGCCTTAAAATCGCAAACTTGAATGAAACTTTTTATATTAGTGGAATCATAAGGATAACCTGTAAAACATTAAATATACCAAATTCCTTAAAGCATTAAAACATAAAACATTAAAATATACCAATGACAAATTTCTCATTCCCAAACCTACGATAAAAATATTAATACTATGATTTTGGTTTGTATCATCATCTTGATTGATAGTATTTCTTAATTGAATTCTCATTCTTGTTATGGAAAGACCATAATTCTACATATATTAAAATGACATTCTAATAAATGTTAGGACATTTGTCAGAATCTGGTGTATGACTTAACTTTTATTGTAAGATACCCCAAGTATTAAAGCAGTTGGGAATGGTGGGTGAGGAGATAGCCCTGGCTACCGTTAATTGCTAGAAGCTACCAATATTTACAAAAAAAATCTGAAAGTTGCTAACCGGCTAAATTAAGTCATCTTGAAACACATTGTCTTTCAACTCCTAGCACAGTGCCTGGCACATAATAGATTATCAGTAAATAGTTGTTGGATAAATCAATGCTTAAAATATTATATAAAATGTACACTCCTGTTTTACTCTTCTTAAAGGTGTTATAAATTTGACAGCAGAACATTTCTGTTCATATATCCCATCCTGCTCTCAAATTCATCATATTTGAATTTCTAATTATTAAATCAATTCTATTTCCCTATGTTCTACTATCCCCAAAATGTTCTTGTGTACTGCTTTAATTATTTATTGTTGCATAATAAACCACCCCAATAATTTCATGCCTTTTAAAAACAATCATTTATTTTTCATGAATTCTGCAGTTTTCTGCAGGGTTCAGTGGCAAGGACTTACCTCTGTTTCATATGGTGTCAGCTGAAGTCGTTCATGCATCTGGGAGCTAATCTGGGCTATAATATCCAGGATGTCTTCCCTCATGGGGCTTGGCAGGGAGTGCTGGAAGCCAGGATTCCTCTCTTGAAGTCCCTGCTTTCTCACTTTTCAGCGGTTTGGCCCAAGCTTATGGCATCTGGATTCCAAAAAGCAGAAGCCTCTGAAGGCCTGTGCTTGAATGTTCTAGAATGTCACTTCTAACACATTCTATAGGTCAAAGCAGGTTATAATCCAGCCCAAATTCTGGGAGGATGGAAATTCGATTCTACCCTTTGATTGGTGGAGTGACATGCACATGCAAAAATAAGATGCACTGTTGACAGCTGTATTTACCACCACTTACCACAGTCTGTCCTCTAGCAATTATCTTCCACCCACATGCAAAATACATTCATCCTCCACTCCCTGCAAACTCATCTCATTACTCTGCTAGCTCAAGATCCAAGATCTTGTCATCTGTATTA
>JAVSCE010020618.1:0-23073 GCA_032199065.1 Smutsia gigantea
GTTAACAGTGAGGGTTTTCCACATAGGACAACCCCAGGAATAAATGGGGGACGAGCACTGGATGTTGTCAGCTTGGGGAGACTCACCTGCCTCACACTGAGAGTACCTTCTTAGGGAGCGGGGAGTATAAATTATGATTCCTGGCTTCGTAGAGCCAGCATGGGATCTGAACATTGTGTATGTTCTCAAAGTGTGGTGAGCTGAGCTGGACTGGAGGATAGTCCCCTGGCCTCGACAGGGTGGGGCAAGTTTAAGAAAGATCTTGCGAAACAGAAAAGCTTCAGCTCATTGAAAAGCATTAGGAACATTTGTTATATTCAGCAGTCAGCACATGTTTCTGGAGCAGTGGCCTCATGTGCTTATGCTTAGACACAGTGGCTCTTGCAGTAGTTCCCAGGTAAGGCCATTCTCTGACTTTGGCATCTCAGCACCAGGAAAGGCTTGTCAAGGAAGGCCCTAAGGAGTCGGGCTGCTTTTACCAGGTTAATACTCATTCTAGAAATCCATCAGGTTTTCCTCTCATGTAATAACTACGAAGCTCATCTTCGGTAATTCTGCACAATTTTATGGTTATGCTTTTTGGATAATAACTTCACCTAGCTTCTTTTCCTCCTCTTTTTCCTTCTTTATCCTGTTGTGTGTGAATGTTTTTAAATTGCCTGATTGACCCAAATGAGTACAAATAAATGAAGTGTATCATTATTACTAGCTGCTGGGAATACAGTGATGACTAAGACACATTCTGATCCTTGGAGAGAGAAACAGATTAGTAAGCAAATAATTCTAATGTGAGGTTCTGCTGTGAGCACCCAGTTAACGTACATGAACCAGGAAGAACCAGTAGACTTTCCTTAGGCAGTGAATGAGGGGTCTGGGGGCTGAGAGAGGCAGGATGCTCAGCATGCAAAAAAGTGGACAAGAACTAATACATACTGTGTAGCTGGTATGTATTACGTGTTCAGTTAATTCATAGAGGCTTGAACAGGGTACATGGCACACTCACAAATATTCACTTAGAGAGAGACAGCAAGAGGGCAGGTTTCATGTGCTAGGAGGACATCCAGAGGGGAGGTGGCAAGAGAAAGGGTAGAGCCAGTTTATGAAGAAGAAGGACTCTGCCAGGGAATTTGGATTAAATCAAGTAAGGGGTCTATTACCCTAATAGAAAGGCCATGATATTTTTCCCTTTCTTTCAAGTCTTCCATTAAAAAATTCAATATTTATTGAGTGTCTGCTATATGCTGGCAGTGTTCTAGGGGCTAGAGATATAACAGTGAATAAATAAAATCGCTTCTTCCTAGTGGTGGAAAAGGTGGAAGAAAGCCAATAAACAAAAATACAAACTGCTAGGAGAAGCTGGGTGCCTGGAGGACACCAAAACAGGGACACCGCGCAGGGAGTGACAGGGAGCTGCTGCTTTGCTGGGAGGTCAGTGCTGGCCTCTCGGAGTAGTTATCTTGAGCCGATACCTGAGGAGTAAGCCAGGGAGTAATCCAGGCAGCTACCTCTGCAGTGGGATGCTCTGGGCTGAGAAAACTGTACAAAGGCCTTGGGGTGAGAGTGGGCTTGGGGTGTTTGCAGAACAGCAAGAAGTCCAGTGTGGCTGGACCTGGGTGAGCAAGGGGGAAACCCCATTAGTTTAACTTAGAACTTCACATGGCAACTGTACCAAATTCTGACTGTGGGCTTTTCCTGGGCAAGTCTGGATTGAGATCAAGAGCCTGGGGCCAGAGGCCAGTTAGGACATCTTTGCAGGAGCACATGCTTGTGGGGATGCGGAAGAGGAGGTGGATTCAGGGGAGACTCTGGAGGTAAAATCAGGAGGACTGAGTGACTTCATGGGAGGGAGAAGAGAGGCCTAAGAAGGTCTCTGAAGTTGCTGCAGGTTGACGTGGTAGGGAGGAGGGTGACATGCCCAGTTTCAGGGGCATTACATTTGATGTGCCCACAGGCCATCAAATGACATTATCCAAGTAAGTCCCTATAGGGTTGGGCAGATGGGCCGATGCTCAGGTTTGGGTGTGTTGGGGCTGTATTGGATATTGTGGGCGCAGAGCCAGGGGGAGAGTGTTGAGGAAAGTGACATCTCCAAGGTATGTGCCCAGAAGAGCACCTTTCTCATGAGTTAGAGCAAGGGGAGTCCCCGAGAGAAGTGCTCAGAGAAGCCAAGCGAGGTACGAGCTGAAGTCGCAGCTGGCACTGGCCTTCAGCGCTCCATCCTGGTCTGGAGGAGAGCAGGGTCACAGGCACAGCCTCCCAGTCCCACCAGAAGGGGAGGACTCCCCCGTCCATCCGTCGGACTCCCTGGCCCGCCCTCCTGCACCCTCAGGCCAGCTCCTGACTTGGCAAGCGGGAGTACAAGCGGTTTAGGAAGTCAGCTCTCTCTAACCCTGGGCTTCAAGCCTGACCAGATGCCCTGTTTGAATGTCAGCAGCTGCCCTATAGCTGTTGCTGTTAGAACTCCTTCTGGGGGCCCTAACCACCCCCGGGCCTTCTCCATCCACTCTTGGGACACCTCGAGACACGCGGTGGGATTCAGAAGGACCCTGGAATTAGGGGATGGGGCCGCAGAGAGGGAACGTGATGATGGGGGCGGGCAAGAGGACACCTCTGGCTCTGATACCTGAGCACAGGAGGAAGGGTGGGTGTGCCTGGAGGGAAGCAGCCGGCCTAGGCGCCAGGGGTGGCTAACTTCTCTTTAAGGGAGAAGGGTGATGGAAGGAGATTGAGTTTGAAGGAGGCCACAGCTGGCTGATGTGAGGAAATCACAAATGACTGAGGGAAAATGCTCCATTACATTGTTTTTTGGGCTTTATGTTTGGCCGTTCTGTCAGTAAAACATTTTTATCAGGTTCCTGTATTCCCATCTTTGTTCTCATAGATCAGTTTTTTTCCAAGGTGCATTTTTTTTTTTTGGAATAGTGCTAAATTTAGTAATGTGGTCACCCTGCTACCATTAGCTTAACAGTAAATACATTGAAGGAAATCTCCCATTTGCTGAAGAAGGAAGACCAAATGAGTCCATGCTCTCCACCTCGCATTACAGAAACGCTTGTAGAAGCACAAAATGCTTAAGTATTTTCAAAGATTCTTCAGAAAGATTCTCTATTGTGCCCTTTGTTCTCTTTGAACTTCAGTTTGTTTGGGAAGGAAATATGTTTGTCTTGAAAATAAAGGTGGCAATAAAAAATAGTGAAAACACACGGGGCAAGGTGTGGCCACTTGTGTGCTCCAGATGGAATCTCAGAACTGCGGGTAGGGCCGGAGCCCCCCACAGGGCAGCGGCCTCCGTCTCTGCCAGATGCCAGACACTGATCGCACCTTTCATTGGAAATGTAAACTCAGAGGACCCAGAGAGCCACTCAGGTTGCAGCCATGCAGGCTCACTGGGCTTCTAGATAACCGATTTGACTACTGTATAGCAAGTCAGGTTTCTTGTGACAAATCTTGGGGCACACTTTCTGTGGCCTCGCATGACTTCAGTTCATGTTGCCTGCGGGTCACTGATTTTAATGACTGTTGAGCTCCTACTTTGCTGGCCACTTGACAGAGTATTATTGAATTATCACACCATCCAGCAAGGGGTCATTGCCCCGTTTTGTAGAGGGGGATGTTGAGGCTCAGGGCCTTTAAGTCACTTGTCCCAAGGTGACAGAATGGGGCACAGATGGAATTCCCAGCAGTCTTCTGTATGTTCTTGCCCCTGTAGACTAGACTCTACTGCCAGGGGAGGACACCATGTAAAATGAAAGCATGATTTTATGTGGCTTATCTGCCCTGTCTTCTAGAGGACAAAGTTAATTTGCTGCTCAAATTAAAACATCAGCTGCCTCCCACATAGTTGGTTATATCTGCTCTAGGGAAAGAAGTTAATTGATTTTTCCAAGCAAAAATTTCAGCACCAACCGCAGCCTCACCTACAGCTTTACCCCACCTTCGTTTTCCACTTTAGGCATTTAATTACCAACCCCAGATGTGTGTGTCTCTGAGTCGTCAGGTGGCCCAGCTTCATCAGTTTCAGTTCCTGTTGGTGTTTTCCCTTCTGACCCAGGGATGGCTCTATAGTAAAATGTCAGGTGGACTTCTGCATATCTTGGGGCTGTGAGCCTAGGTGACTGTAGTGTTTGGGGAAATGACATCTTGCCCTAAGAAGCACCTTTGCCTTACCTGAGTGGGGTTGGGCTGCTGGGAACAATGGTGGTGTCTTTACCGAAGGATCACAAGAGGAGGTTAGGAGATCCCAGGTCATCCTGCCTCTCTTCTGGCTTATCTGCAAAGCCACTGTGCTCATGTGCAGCCTTCCCGAACCCTGGCTCACACCTTCTGCCACTGAGGCTCTGCCTGTTCCCTCTGTGGCCACCACAGCCCCTGCCCTGTCGTTACTCCCATGGTCACCTCAATGGGTTGGCCTCATCACCATCTTTGGGTCTTGCCTGTTAATATCCATTTCCAGTCTGCTTATTTCTTTCAGGAACCTTGTACAGTTTCAAAGTACTTAATTTTTCTGTGTGTTTGTTTCTCTAATTCTTGGAAATGTATTAAACCTGTTGATTACCTCTTGGGTCAAAACAAAAAGAAAAGGTACAATTAGGGAATCTGTAGTAAATGATGTTGGGAATACTACAACACATGGAAAGCAATCTCTACACACACACACACACACACACACACTCTCTCTCTCTCTCTCACCTTCTCTCGCTCTCTCTCAGATCAATTAATTCCACCAGACTTAATAAAAACACAGTAATCTCTTGCCCTCCTCTCTCTACTTCCCAGTATTATTCTCAGAGCAACTATTGTTAATTTTTTGCTTTTAGCTCTATTTAGGCTTTTCTAAATAATATTAAAATGCCATTTTTTACACTTATACATAATTTCTTAAAAATATTTTTTGAGGCATAATTGACATGTAGCATTACTTTCAGGTGTACAGCATAATGATTTAGTAGTTGTATGTGCTGTGAAAGATCACAGTCAGTCTAGACAATATCTGTCACCATACATAGTCACAAAAATTTTTTCTTGATGCCATTTCTTGATTTAGCCATCAAAATCGTTATTTACTTTTCCCTCCCACCTCAGTTCACATGCACACCTTTTCCCTGCCCCATCCAGTATAATGCTGTCACCTTTGGGGTCAGTCACTGGGACTATGTGAGCACTGTGTCTGCATTAGCTGAGGAGAATGCCACATTTATAGTTCCTTTCTTGTACAACTTTATTTAACTGTTACTCTTAGTATTTTTTTCTATTTGATCTTTTTAACTTTCTACCGTTCTGGAAAACTCCCTCTGACAAAGGTCAAACATTATCAGGCCAACCATTCAGATCCTTTCTCTCCTTTCCCTTGATGCCATCCCTCCTGGCGTTCTCACCCTCCTGTTCTGGTCTCACCTGTCACCCGGGCCTGTCCGGGACATGTGCTCTGCCACCCTGGACCTTCTTCCCTGTTACTGGACCCAGGCAAACAGGGTCAGGAGAAAGTGGGCAGCCTGGGTGGGGAGGCTCCTACTTCCCCCCTTAAGACTCTTCATGACAGTTTAAGGTATTTTTTATATTTGTTCTGAGCTATGCATTTGTTTTTTTCTCATTTACTAGATTCTTTCTTGGTGAACTCTTTTATATTAAGAGAGCACATTCTCTGGCTTTAAGAGAATACAAAAGGAAACTTTTGAGAACTCATGTGCAGAAAATGTTATTCTGCCCTTGCATTTGATAGCTACTTTGGCTTGGTTTAGAATACTGGTTTGGGAATAATTTTCCCTTAGAATTTTGAACCATTGCCCTCCTGTCTCCTTGCTTGCTTGCTTACAACATTGCTTTTGAGCAGATGAACGCCTTCCTAGCACATCGTCTCTCATAGACGATCTGTAGTTGGTCCAGCTATTGATCTATGATTTCTGGTATTCAGGTAAGCAGGGAATCACCCAGACTGCTACGTTACTATTGCTCATGCTTCAGATCTTTAGGCAAACTTAAAGCATTTCTTTTTGACTGTCATACTTCCAGGACCCAAGTTTGCTCACCATGTAAAAGCGGAGTGTGACTTATGGTCCATTCTCTAGGTGGATGGCATTGAGCATAGGGCTTCTGTGTGCCTCCAGTGGCACTCAGAAAGCAGCACAGGTGGCCCCCCTTGCAGTTGTGCGGGGAGGTAGCTCAGCCTGGATGCTGTGGGCTTTGCTGAATTGTGCCCTAGGGTATGCATGTCAGACCTGGCATCTGGCCTGGCTTTGTGGGAACACAGGGGATCCTAGAGTAGGCTGCACCTAAATGAATCAAAAGATGGAGAGAATTCATGCCTTGTTAGTCCAGGGCTCAAAACAAATATCCTAGCCTGTCACAGACCAGATGCACTGAGTTGAGAGAAGGTCGAGCTATTTGCATTTTAGATTAGCTTTGTCTCCTCATGCCGCAGAGGTGCCAGGCTCTGCGTGCCAGCTTCCAAAAGCCACCCTGGCGCTTTTGCTTACCTTTTGCTGGTCTGTGTAGCAAAGAAATGTGCAGTCAGAGTATCAGATTTCAGCCAAAGAATGATTACACTGAATCTATTAAAATTATCTAGGACCCCGAGCTCCCTCGTTCTTTGAAGGTACTAACCTGTTTTCAGTATTTCAGACACCTGATGTTACAGACTTATTTCCGTGATCAAGTTGAACTAGCTGTGACCTAGTGAACCATGTTATTATTTATTTTGTTAGCAGCTGGAACCTTTCAAAAGAAGGCATGTGTATGATGAAATAAAGGGTTCTTATTTCCAGTCTAACCACCTCAATTTATGATGAAGAAACTGGGCCCCAAGGCCTTACAGTGAGCTGGTGACAGCATGACCCATATCAGAGCCTCCTGACCTCTTTCTGTTTTTATTGAAGTATAGTTGATATAAATCTTATATTGGTTTCAAGTAGACAACACAGCAGCTTAATAGTTACCCATGTTATTAAATCCTCACCCCAACTAGTCCTTTCCTCTGTTTATGACTGCATGCCACTGAGTGTTGAAGCAGCGGGGATGATGACACTTAGGAAGGCAGCCTGGCGATGCTCCCAGTGCCAGAAGCATCTGTCGCATTTCACCGGTCAGTGTGGAGACTTCACTGATCCAACCCCGTCTTGAGAGTCGAGTGCGTGTGTTGACAGATCTGCCCCAATCTGGCAGGACCTTCAAAAGCTCCCAGCTGTGAGCTTCAGACTTTACCCTCCTTTCTCACCCCTTTGTCAAATGAGCCAGGGTTTGTTAAAAGTCACTTTTGGCAAAAGGAAACTTTTTCTCGCTCCTAATGTCTTGCATTTGCATCTACTTTAAATAAATGTTTATAAACATCCAGCTAATGGTAATACAGCCTTCTTTCAAAGGATGAGGGTAACTCTGTTCTGGCAAAATGCATTTACTATGCAAAGGAAATGTGTTTATGTGTTCCTGAACAACAAATTGATACCTGTGTTTATTAAAACACCAAGACCTGTTAAAATGGATGCAGTCGCTTTAATAGTTGTATTAGTTGTCATACACAACTTAAGGGCTTTGTTAATAAAATGGCTTTTGAAGAGTTGCTGACTGCTGCCCCTCTGGCTCTCCTAGAGCTGGTACACATAGCTTGAGGTGTTCACAAATAAAAAATGGGTGTGCACTTAATGTTTAACAACATTTAAGCTTTCATGGGAAGTAAAAACAAAATCTAAAAGTAAGGATCAAAGATGCCCTTTAGAAGAGCGTGGTTTTGGGAGCGTGCACACAGGACTGCCAGTGCTGTGGACTTGCACGAAGCCAGTACCCAGGGCGGGGAACTCACCATGAGTCACGAGATGGCCTCGTGCTCTCTGGGCTGGGGCTTAGTTGCTCATGAGTGCATAAAATCTAGGTCCATCTTTGTATATGGAAGAAAAGGTTCACAAGCTGGAGGAAGGGACATTAACATGAAGTTCTTCCTGCAGCTGAGTGCCCTGAATGGGTGTATTTGGGGTATTGACTGTAGTATGGAACCTTATTTTGTCTATAAACTCATCTTTTTAGGAATGAATATATGTTTTCTTGGTATACCTTTTGAATTTAGCTTCCTAATACCACCTGTGTAAATTCAGAAACAACAGCTTGCATTGTTATGTCGTGTATAACATCAGAAAGTTTTAGTGAGGGACCAGTTTATTATTGTAGCTTATGAAAAAATAGTATATTAAACTTTTAACTTTTTGCTTTAAAGTTATATGATTAAATTAAATTTATTAAATTCTATTTAAATTCTATTAGAGCACATCTAAAATATCTATTTCTAAATGTTTAAAGATACTTAACAATAAGGTTTCCCTTTTGGCTCAAGGTCTAAGTTTGTTAGGATAGATTTTAAAATAACCAATGGAAATGGAAAATATGATTTTGAAATTGTTTTCCTGTTTTTTAAAATTCACTAGTATTGGTGAATATTGGCTTTTGTTTGTCAAAATGAATATTGATAACTTCCATTAAAAATTCTCACTTTTAGTAGTATCACTAAATATAGTCAAAATGAATATTGATAACTTCTATTAAAAATTCTCACTTTTAGTAGTATCACTAAATATAGCTGAGAAGTTCAGCATGTTTGTATATTAATACCATTATGACTAAGACGTTGGATTCTGTGTATGTGCCAGCTCTTGGCTCTGCTGTTGCCCACGGAGTGTCTACAGTGTGTGGGGTTTGCCTGGTGCAGACAGGTGGATGTCTTAAGGCTTATGAGCCTATGACTCCTGCGTGCCTGTGCCCTTCAAGACTGCTGTTAGCAAAAGAACCATTCTTGGGCTACAGTCCCTAGAATGTCAGTGATGATCTTTGGCTTCTGGTTAGAAAAACTCCCAAGTGCCTAGAAAGAAGACCAGACGTATATTATGTATTGGTGTGACTTTCACTGTAAGCGTGGCTGCTTAAACTTAAGGGAGCTGCATCTGCTACCAGTCCTGTGGTGAGGAGGATGAGTGAGTTGGCCAGGGCACCACTTGCTTTGACCTGTCCAACCACATCATTGCAGTAGGACTGTAGCATGTTGACAAATTAGGAGTGCCAGACTGACTTCCAGTAGCTTACAGGAAACCAGGTCTTCCCTTAAAGAGATAAAAATTAATCCAACATCCAAGGGCCATCCATGTTATCAGTTGCTTCCCAAAAGGTCTTTAAAAATTGTATAGAAATTTTGATGCTCCCCATACATTTTTTTCCCCCAGTTTTGGCAAGCTGTTACTGTTATGATAATGTGCTTAGAGAATTCATTATTAATGATTACATTACATACCTGATGACTTGATCATGTTAATGACTTATTCATTAAACAAATACTGAATGAACAGCAATGCAACAAAAGATTAATTGAGCACCTGCTATTGACCAGGCAGTGACCTAGTTCTGGGGTGACATTGGTCACCCCATTGAAGAGTGTGGGCCCTTCCCTCATGGAGGGTGTGGTTTGGTGTTGGGAGGGCAGACAGTACACAGATGAACAAGCAAATAAATATGTAAGTAGGAATCAAGAAGAGTGCTGTGAAAGGAAAAAGCTACTCTGGGGGAGCAGTGGTTGACCCAACTTGATTGCAGGCTGCCAAGGAGACTGGTTTTCAGTGTGTTTTGCTACTGAGTATGACCACTGTCCATACGGTGATGATATCTTGACTCACTCTTGTACCTTCACCAAGCTTTTGAAACAAATGCCTTTTTCCAAAGAACCTACCTTCTCTTTGATCAGAATAGCCAATTGCTTTTGAGGATAGCAGATTTGATGTTCAGATGGAGATGACTGCATGGTTGGAGTTATTTTTAAAAGATGAGTGACTGTCTAACCCGGGCATTTCTCTGTTGTTTGTAAGCACAGTTTGCCTGTCATTCACTCTATCTGATTGAAATGCAGGTCCTATTCTATTCCAGGCTCATGGTGCTAGCCGACTCTGTTGTTGAACTGAGGTGTTTTCTTTTATTCCTTGCGTTTAACATCAAATGTTACAAACACAGGAGCAGAGGTGCTCATTTGGAGAGCTTACTGAGAAACTGTCATTACCTCTTATTCATGCTCCTTTGTTCTCTGTCCCTGCATTGTTTTTCACAGCACTGTCTATGTTGTTTAGAGAGGCGTTATGGCCTTGGGAATCTCAGGTGGAATTATCAGGAGAGACATATGTTTTCCATTGGAGCTGGGTTAGGGCTGTGCTAAGGGACGGCTTGGCCTCCCTTGTTTAATTAGAGAAAGTTGTTAGGGTTGTTTCTACCATTGTGTAGTGCCCATGTGTCCACACAGAGGGGCCAGGGGATGGAGCAGCCTGTTGGGCAAAGGTCGCCCCTTCTCGTATGCCCATGTGAGTTTTTAAACTGTGTGTTGGAGGGAGTGACTTGTTCCCTCCTATAACACTTCATCACCTTTCTCTTGTTCTTTCTATTTTATAGCTCCTTTTTAGCAAGCAGTGAAAAAACATTAAAAACAAACAGACATCCCCAAAGATTCCTTTTCACAAGTCAGGGTTTAGCTGCTGTTCAGTTCATGATTGTGGCTCTTGGGCCCTCAAAGTGAGCTTGGGGTGGTTGCCTGTGACACTCACCTGTTTTACTTATTCTCTTGCTGTGTTTTATTGATTCATTCTTGTCACATTAAGAAGATACAGAAAGGTTCACTGTGTTCATCTTCTCTTACTGGGGTAAAAAGGATCTCCTAAGGGTGAAGTGTCAAGTTCTTACCCTGAGCAGGTCATCTCAGAACCAAATTTGTGGCTCTTTACCTGCATCTCAACTCATGGCTTGAATTGGTGGTGTTGGGCTAACTTTAGGCCTGAGTAATCTTTTTTTAAATTTATTTTCCCTTTGCCCAGTTTCCTTATCTTTTTATATTTATTCTCTGATAGTGGATATCTAAGTTCTCTCAGTTGCTTGTTCGACTGAGATGTAGCAGGATGAATACTCACGGAGGTAGGCAAGTATATGCATGTGTGTGTATGTGTGCCTGTGTTCATGCTTGTGTCTGTGTGTGAGGGCACCTGTGTGTGTGTGTGCCCTCTGTATGTGTGGGTGGCCTCCTGTGTGCATGCATGCCTCTGTGTGTGGGACATCTGTGTGCGTGTGTGTGTGTGTGTGTGCCTTTGTTTGTATGTCGCTGTGAAGAGGGTTTCCAGCTAGGTGAACCTCATCAAGTGACTTAGTGTTTCTGAGCCTCAGTTTCCTCATTTGTAAGGAACAGCACGTCACAGAGTGACAGCAAGGATTATGGAGACAGCACGCCTCAAGGTTGTGGCACCCGGGCTGCATATTTACTCAGGCCCCTGCCCCGGCCCTGTGGTTCTTTTTCAGAATCACAGTTTCCCACTTAAAAATGCTCCATTGTATTTTATGTTATTTGTTTGTGCTTTTTCCTGAAGATTATTTTTAAAATAACAAGATGTAAAAGACATTAAAGTATTATTTCAAATAAATGACTGTATGGTTAAAGGAAGCCTGATTTGTAAATTAATTTCAGGGTCCAGGTTCAGCTAATCTGCCCCAACAGGTTTGTCTCTCTTTCTGTCTGTCTTCTCCTTTAATTGGACTTGTAGGAAAGAATCAGAAAGGCCTTTCCCACTTGGGATGGCATAACTCAGTCTCCCTGCCAATCAGAGTCCAGCTGGAAGTGGCCATTGGCTTGTCAGCCCAGAGTGGGTGTTCCTGATATGTAGTATTGGTACCCAAATACTTACTGCCGCTTTCTCAGTTTGGCAGCGCAGGAGCAGGGCATTGTAGCCCCCTGTGTCCTGGGAGTGGTGAGCTGCGGTTCTCCCCTTCCTTGCCAGCAACTGGAAGGACATCCACTGAACACACCACAAACTTTTTACTCAAGTTTTGAAAAAAGTTTCCCACCCTCTGTTGGTCATGGCAGCTGCACAGAGAGGATTATAATCTCCAACTATGAATTCCCAGCCCTGTGTTGCCTTTCGTAGCAATAGATGCCCACGAGTGTCATCACCATTCTGCCATCTGTGGAAACTGCAAGGACAAGAGCCCACATCCAGTTCTGGGTGTTGTGCATGATTCTGAACATTTTGGCATTGAGTAAGAGATAGACGTGAGTGATGTTTTCCTGGGACAACTACTGTATATGGTGCTATTGATATTAAGGGAATGGCTGTGTGGGGAAACTGCTCACTCATGATCTTAGAGGGTGTGTTCATAAATAGGTGACCCTGGGTCAGCTCTGCTGAATGCAGCTTCAGTCTACTGAGATACCTGATCTTGGCTTTCACATAAATGGCCCTCCCAGGATGACAGATTTATTAATAGATTGCTCAGTCTACTTTATGTTTTGGATCTTTGTAACAAATTAGACAGTTGTTCTTTGTGTCATGTGTTCATTTAGATCTTAGTTGGGTGACCACTGAATTTATTGTCCAAACCCAAGTATACTGGGGCTGGTATAAATCAGGATACTGCAGTCTCTCTGATCTTAAGGAACCTGTTTCTTTTAATCTAGTTTCTTGTGTTCAGACATTTCAGCCTTGATCTCTTTTTGTTGACTTAGTGGAGCAACTTGAGGGAGTGTCTGCCTTTCTAGGAGGAAGTTTAGGAGAAGGAGATGGGATGGGTCCTCAGCTTCATGAGGCTGACAGGGCCACCTACAGGGTCCATTAACCTTGGCATTGATGTAGACCTGGAGTAGGCAGTTCAGCCCAGACACTTGAAAGGGCCCCAGTCCTAGTTGTGCAGCCTCCAGCTGGGAGACGGAGGGCGTGGGCTGTGTGAAGTCTTGTTGCTGAGCCTAGGCTCTTGACAGGGAACGACCATTCCAGGATGCTCACCTGTATGTGGCTGTGATTCCGGACAGTCAGGTATCAGGGTGTGATGAAGATTCATTTGCCTGGAAAGGAATTCACTGGCGCTAGGAAGCCAGAGCCCCGATCAGGCTTCCTGTGAGGAGGGGAGGAAAGGGAGCAGGGAACCATGGGCCAGAGAATCAGGACAGCCAACAGGACAGGGCCAAGGTGGGGTAAGTGCCACATGCAGGTGTGGAAGCTGAAATCCAGTGATTTTCATCGTTGAGCTTTTGGAGTAAAAGAGATGGAGGAAGAGAGGATGGATGGAATAAAAGAGGCTCATCTACATCTGTGGCATTGCTGTCAGTCTCAGACATGCAGAGTGGCTAATTTCCTTTTAGGGACCCTGGACAGGTCGGGTCCATAGAATTGGGTCTTGAATGGAATGTGGACATGAGCTGATGAATGGTTACCACAACCGAATGGGCATTTAAAAGGCAGGAGCTGACAGAACACTTGTTTTCACTCGTTCTCTAGAACATTCTGGTGCTTTAGATGGGCTGATTAAAGCAAGATGCTGAGGGATCCATAAATGACAGGTCAATAGAGCAGTGGACCTGCAGTCAACAGTTCTAAGTCTTTCAATTATAAGCTACATGGTTTTAGGCAAATTGCTCCAGCCTACTCTGTGAATCTATAATTGTCCTATCTCTCACTTCATTGGGTTGCTTAGGAGCATTAAATGAGATGAAGAAGTGAAAATACCCAGCACACAGTAGATTTTTGTTATGCATGTTTCTTTCTTTCTCAGGTGTGGCCATAAAGGTTCACTGAGTTCATTAGCTGAATTAGACTTCATGTGTCTGTCCCCCACCCAAGAGCTCTTCTTCTTGGAATCCTTTCAGCACCTGCCCCATGCCTTAACCCAGCATACGCATTTATTTATTTACGCCGGAAGAGGCCCCAAAGTTCAGCTTGATATTTGGTTGAGTTAACATGGTGTGCCTGTAGGGGTAGCGTTCATGGACTCAGAGAGTGTTTGAGTGGGAAATGCCCTGTGAGGTCATTACAGTTCGGTGACTATTAGCATATAGATTTCTGCATCTCACACCTGAGGATTTTGATCACCCAGGTCCAGAGTGGGGTTCAGGAATCTGTGTTTTTAGAAAGTACCCCAAGTAGTCTGATGACAGCCAGTTTGAAGAAGGGCTTATCCATCTAGTGCCTCCCTTTACAGATGAAAATATGGAGGTCCAGAGAGGAAGATGTGGTTTCTCACTGGCTGTGCTGGTGATTCAGGCCTGAAATGGAAGCTATGCCAGGTGGGCCACCAGGCAGACATATATAGCATCTCATTGTCATTTGCACAAAACCCCAAAGAAACCAACCAGGCTGCCCAGAACCACAGTTACCTGGCCTTCATGCATTTCTGTCTTTTTTCCCTCTGTGCTTCCGGGTTTCACTGTCGCTTTTGCTGCCCCCCTTCCTTCCCTTTGTCCCTCTTACCCTCTGGGCTACATTGCAACACATGACTTTGATTTGGTCTCCTTTTTCTTCTTCTAGTTCCTTTCTGTGACCGAATCTGGTAGTTTGTATTTACTTTGCTGGTACCTCAGCTGAAGTGGGCTGCAGAGGTTGGCTCACCCACTTTGCTTGGAAGTCAGCTTCTCCTGAGCAGCAGGGACCACGTCCCGTACAAAGTGCAGGCAACATGGATGGGCAGATACGTACACTAGGTGGAGCTGAAGAGCCCATTGCTGCCTAGAGTGCTCCTGACTTGATTTCCCTGTGACTTTTTCCCTAATTTCAAAGCAGGAGTAGAGCAGGCCTGACTTCACGTTGCCTTGACCTCAGATGGATTTGGTTCCATGCCAGCCATGCCACTGTCTGGGCTCTCCCACGCAGTGTGCTCAAGGGCACATACTCTCCGCTCCTCCCTGCCACTGTCTTGTGGATTTCTGCACCATACCTTGCTGACCTGGGCACATTCCTTGAATTCACTGGATTATCACTGCCCATTTCTGCTAGAGCCGGCCTGTTTTCCTCCTCCACTGCCGGGACCCTTTCTGATTGCTACTATCCAGCGTATCCTCGACTAGGGGTGTCTTCCAAAATTTCTCATCTCCCTGTAGAAAGAAGCTCACCCTTTATTTTTTCTTCATATTTCTCTCTCTTGCTTCCAGTTTACTTTTTTGATCACCAAAACTCAAGAAGTACATCTCCTGAAGAAAAGGCTTCTGAGTTTCATTTAAGTCTCCGATTCATAATTACTGAGTCACTACATCATCTCACTCCACTTCATGATTACCCTCGTCTTTCCAGATTATTTAAAACCATATATTTTGTTGATTTTTAAGAAATATATCCCCCCCTCTCCACAAAACACATACATGTTTAAACAGGTCTGAAATTAGCATGGATTTTATAATTCAGAGGATTATAGTTTATTTGGCAGGGTTTTTTTTCCCTTAACAGTGCATAATTTAATTTCACATAGCATCTTCAGACACTATTTTTGCAGAAACTGTATAAAAGGCCAGGAAAAATTAAAGTCACCTTTAGTTGAGAGACAGAATTTTGTGATATTTAGGAAGGTAGCTGCCAGTATGCCTAATTCTTGTGAAGATGACAGAATTATTTTCCAGCAAAATTTGATCTGGACTTTGAATAATGTTGGATAATGTTCAAACAGTATGCCTTATAAAATCCTTTTTTTATAATTAGAGCCACCATATGATTAAATAAATCCACTGTACATAAAGGACTCTGTCTAGGCGGAGTCTATGGTTATATATATGTTTCAGTAAAGGAAAACAAGACTCCCTTTTAGGATCTCTATTTTGAAAGAGTTACAAAGCAAATGCTATAGATTGATTCACACATCAGAGCTATGGAGGGTTCCAGTACTTTTGTTCATAGCCGTTCTTTCTTTGAAGACACAGTGTGTAAAAGCATGCCTTGGAGATATTTCAGGCTCAGTCCCAGGCCACCGCAATAAAGCAAATATCACAGTGAACCCAATCAAATGAATTTTTCGGTTTCCCAGTGCCTGTAAAAGCTATGTTTACACCACACTGTAGTCTGCTCAATGTGCAATAGCATTATGTCTAAAACAGCATTATGTCTAAAATATACCTGAATTAAAAAATACTTATTGCTAAAAATGCTAATCATCTGTGCTTTCAGCCAGTTGTAATCTTTCTGCTGGTGGAAGTTCTTTTCTTGATGTGGATGGCCGCTGACTGGTCAGTGTGGTGGTTGCTGAAGGTTGGTGTGGCCATGGTAATCTCTGAAAATAATACGACAGTGAAGTTTCCTACACTGATAGACTATAATTTCTCTGCAGCATTCAGTGCTGTTTGATAGCATTTACACATAGTAGAACTTCTTTCAAAATTAGAGTCAATCCTCTTGAACCCTGACATTACCTTCTCAACTAAGTTAATGTAATATTTTAAATCCTTTGTTGTCATTTCAACAATCTTCACAGCCTCTTCACCAGGAGTAGATTCCATCTCAAGAAACCATCTTTTTTGCTCATACATAAGAAACAACTCCTCACGCATAGTTTTGCCCATGAGATTGTAGCAGTTCAGTCACATCTTCGGGCTCCATTTCTAATTCTAGTTCCCTTGCTATTTCCATCACATCTGTAGTTATTTCCTCCACTGACATCTTGAACCCCTCAAATCAGCCATGAGGGTTGGAATCCACTTCTTCCAAACTCCTGTTCATGTTGATATTTTGACCTTTTCCCATGGATCAGAGATGTTCTTAGGCAGCTAGAATGGTGAATCCCTTCCAGAAGTTTTTCAGTTTACTTTGCCCAGATCCATCAGAGGAATCACTGTCTATGGCAGCTATAGCCTTAGGAAGTACATTTCTTAAATAGTAAGACTTGAAAGTTGAAATTACTTCTTTATCCATGGGTTTGAGAATGGATGATGTGTTAGCAGGGCTGAAAACAACATTAATCTCTTTGTCCATCTCCATCAGAGCTCTTGAGTGACCAGGTACATTGTCAATAAACAGTCATTATTTTGAAAGGAATCTTTTTTCTTTCAACCGTGGTCTCAACAGTGGGCTTTAAATAGTCAGTAAACCATGTTGTAAACAGATGTGCTATCATCCAGGCTTTGTTTTTCCATTTATAGAACAGGGATAGAGTAGATTTAGCATAATTCTCAAGGGCCATAGGATTTTCCAAAGGGTTAAATGAGCACTGGCTTTAACTTAAAGGCACCAGCTGTATTAATAACAGAGTCAGCCTGTCCTTTGAATCTTTGAGGCCAGGAATTGACTTCTCCTCTCTAGCTATGACTGTCCTAGATGGCATCTCCTTCCAATAGTAGGCTATTTCATCTACATTGAAAATCTGTTGTTTAGTATAGCCACCTTTGTTAATTATCTTAGCTAGATATTCTGGATTATTTGCTTCGGCTTCTGCATCAGCATGTGCTGTTTCACTTGCACGCTTATGTTGTGGGGATGGTTTCTCTCCTTAAGCCTCATGAACCAGTCTCTGTTAGCTTCAAACTTTTCCTCTGCAGCTTCCTCACCTCTCTCACTGTTCATAGAATTGAAGAGTTAGGCCTTGATCTGTGTTAGGTTTTGGCTTAAAGGAATGTCATGGCTGGGTTGATTTTCTATCTAGACCACTAAGACTTTCTCCACATCAGCAATGATGCTGTTTTCCTTATCATTCATGTGCTCACTGGAGTAGCAATTTTAATTTCCTTCAAGAACTTTCCCTTTGTATTCACAACAGTCTTTTCTGGCTGTTGATTTAAAGTGAGAGACATGCAACTTTCCTTTCACTGGAACACTTAGAGACCATTGTAGGGTTATTAATTGGCCTGATTTCAATATTGTTGTGTTTCAGGGAGTAGGGAGGCCCAAGAAGAGGGAGAAAGGGGAATGGCCAGTTGTTAAAGCAGTCAGAACACATACAACATTTATGGACTAAGTTTGTTGTCTTATATGGGCACCACCATGGTGCCCCGAAACAGTCACAGCAAGGACGTCAGAGATCTCTGACCACAGATCACCATAACGAATATATCCGGGCCTTGCTCTGGATTGGCTTTGACTTAAGGGAATATTGTGGCTGGGTTGATCTTCTATCCAGAACACTAAAATGTTCTTCATATCAGCAATAAGACTATTTCACTTGCTTATCAATTGTGTATATCACTCACTGGATTTGCACTTTTAATTTACTCCAAGAACTTCTCTTGTGCATTCACAACTTGGCTAACTGGAGTGAGAGGGCTAGCTTTCAGCTGTCTCAGCTTTTGTCATGCTTTCCTTGCTAAGCTTAATAATTTCTAACTTTTGATTTAAAACGAGAGAAGTGTGACTCTTCTTTCCCTGGAACACTTAGAGGCCAGTGTAGGGTTATTAATTGGCCTAATTTCAACATTGTTGTGTGTCAGGAAGTAAGAAGGCCCAAGGAGAGGAAGAAAGACAGGGAAACAGCCGCCAGAACACACACACGTTTATCAGGTTCACTGTTTTATATGGGTGTGGTTTGTGGAGCTCTGAAACAATTACAACAGTAACACCAGAAAACACTGATCACAGATCCCCATAACAACAATCATAAATATGAAAAAGTTTGAAATAGTGAAAACTACCAAAATGTTACAGAGACACTAAATGAGCAAATTTTGTTGGAAATATGGCACCAGTAGACTTGCTGAATGAAAGTTTGCCACAAATCTTCAGTTTGTAAAAGTGTAGTATCTGCAGAGCACGGTAAAACAAGGTATGCATGTGTCTATGCTGTTGGCACCATTCATTCCATAGCACGACGTGGATTGTGCTTTACCCAGGAAGGAGGGTGAGGGTTTTACACATTTACATCCATTACCAAAGAAGTGTTTTGCTTATTTTTGTGGACTGTCCTTTTCTTTGCTTTATAAGAAATCTATCCTATTGCGCCATTTAATTAGCTTTGAAAAACTCATAAAGCAAAGGAAAATTTATTAGGTTTTGCTTGTCAAATGGATACCTAACTGGTTGTACACACTTGTTAGAGACCTGTAGTTAGCTGCTGCGTGGGGTTCCACAGAAGGTCACTCTCGCACCTTCACCCTCCTTTTCATGGTGTCAGTTGTCCACAGAGCCCAGGGCCTGTCCTGACGCTCTGGCCGGCCTGGTCCCTTTACTGTGACTTCCTCCACTGCTGAGGGAGCAGGCACCCCAAAGCCCCATGTGCATATGGAATGCTTGAAAATCTATAGAGGGTCAAGGGGAAGCTGTGACCCTGCATGATCTGTGCACAGAAAGTTAAGACGATGGGTTACTGAGAGTAATTTAGTTCCTAGCCTGATATTTTCCTTACTGAGCATCTTTGTGGAGTGAATGTCCAACTCGCATGTGGCTGTGAGGAGTGAGTGAGTGCAGACAGATTTGATATTAGTCAAAGCCCCTAATTTCTTAGGAAACTTTTCTACTCACAATCATGGACATAATTTGGGGATTCCCCATTTAGTCTCTCTCTTTTTTTGTTTTTAACCATTAATACAGGGTTGACCCTTGAAGTCTTTCAGATTTTCTTTACATCTTTACCCTATTTTCCTTACACTCTCTTTTGTCTGAGCATATGGAATAAGTCTTATTTCTTAGCTGACCCGGATAACAGAGTAGAGACTAGTTCTATAAACCATTCCACCAATACCAACTGCTATGGCAGTTGGTTACTTGAAAACCAGATTAGAATTCAAAATCATGTTACAGAATCAGAGGATGAAAGAGGAGTGTAGAAGAAATAAAAAGGCAGTCAGGAAAAGGCAACTGGACAAATTTGTCCAATCCAAAAATGAATCAGAAATGATGCTATACAAGCATGGCTAGAAATCATCGTGGGCTGTGATGATCACAAGCTAGCATGAGTCACTTGGGTACTGGAGTTGTTAAAGCAGTCATCACATTGAGATGTGCAAAGTGGACACAGCTTGCTAAGAGAAGTGCATGCAGTGGTTTGCAGGACTGTGCCTTTCCAATAGCAGCTAAACCGTATAGTGTATCTTCAGAAGACAAATGGGGTGTTATCATACATGATTTTATGTATTTATACAATTTATATTTACATATGTTATGTTTTTACATAGAGCATAGAACTGTATGTAATGTTTACCTACCTTTCATGATATGCATACGTATATTATAGTTGTTATGTATAATGTTTTCTTGCCTTAGTTTTCAACATCTGGAATATTCTTTGCCAGATAAAAATTATATCCCATGTCAGCTAAAAGAAGTACATGTACCATAAATTCAATAATTTTAAAAGATATAGTATTTTTTTTTCTTCTGTTGTAAAAAGGCTATAGAAAGATGTTTCTGGTAGGTGGAGACTTAGGGATTCTTCTGAATTTTCTACATTCTAGGATCCGTCAATGTGGTCACAGGTCCCAAAACTTAACTTGGGTAAAGACAAGGGGCAGTGGCCTTTTTTTAGTGAATTAAAAAATACTTTAATGACAAAAAAATGCCTCTATTAGTCACTGTGATGCGGACTTCTCCTCTAAGACACAATGAGGGTAGGGATGGCTAAATGGGCCCATGACCACACAGTCAGTCATACAGAGCCTGGTGTTCAAAAGGCCCCAAGCTTGGGGACTGGTGCTCTGACATAGCTGTCCTGCAGTTCTTACCACTTTCAAAATCTTTGAGTTTGTGTTTTGCGAGTGAGTCTGATGGGCAGTGGGGCATGCGCTCTGGGACTCCTGCCGCTTGAGCAGCCCTGCCCAGCCTCCCCTCCACACCCCGCCATCTTGCATGGCTACCCAAGGTCCTCTGCCCAGTGCGGGGTCCAGGTCGCATCAGTAGGAGTTGGCTTGCGTTCCACTGTGGCCATCTGCCTCTTGATGGGGGCCTGAGTACAAGCGAGGAGGGTCCTCATCAGACATGTGGCCCACAGCCTCATAAGGTGGTGGCTGTCCTTGCCTCAGCTGGCAATGGGGCACTGCTGTGGCAGTGACTGGGCAGGGCCCCCGCACTCACCCTGGATCCAGGCCCCGAACGTGCCCCGGCGTGGAGGTTGCAGGTTCTGGGGGACCCGTTTGTCTCAGGTTGGGGCTACAGACTGCTGAGAAGGGGATACTGACTTCTACACCTGTAGCGAGGTATTTGCATTTTTACCTTGCCCTGGACCTGGAAAATTAAGCCGCTTCCAGAGTGCGGGTGATGTGTTTCCACAGACCGCCCCCTCTTCAAAGTTTCTACTTTCTCCCTCTGCTTCTCATGATTTCTTGGGCATCTTGCATTTTGACTACAACCCATCTCTTAATAATTGTTCTGCAGCATTCCAGGATCCTCTGACCACCTGTGTGTGGCATCTTTGCCTCAATTCCTCCATAGGTGAGTTAGTGACCACATGTCAGTTCTATGAGTGGATAGATCATCAGGGTCGCCCCAGGGCTCCAGTCAGGCTGCACCCCTGATGCTCTCTAATGGTGCTTGGCTCTACTGCTGAGGACTGTTCCATACCCCAAAGTATTCTTAGCATCAGCCAAGCAGATCAACACTTAGAGACATTTAGACCCTAGGAATGTAGTAGGTTTTAGCAAGGTGTTGTAGAAAATCTCTTATTACATCTTTGTGGATAAGGTGGAGTAATATGGACAAGAATGTAGTGCCAAATTGGATGGTCTGTCATATTCATAAAGTGCTGATTAATAAATCTAGGTCACTCTGGGAGCCGTTGCTAATGGGGAGTGACAGGATGCCAGTACTGAATGATAACTTTGATCGATGGTGTGGATGAAGACTGATGACATGCAGATATCAAATGTGTGGGTGTTATGAAGCTGGACAAGAGAATACATGTGATTAACCCTACCATTAAGGTCTGTAGGCTCGAACCATGGGTTGTCTCAAACAAGAACAAATTTAATAGGATACGGTTAGATTCAAAAGTTGTGTCTGAAAAATAGCATCCTTGGGAGTCTTAACTGCCTATAAATTAAAAATAAGCCAGAATGCTGATAGAGCTTTTTTTAAAAAAAGACTGTGCCCAAATGAGTTGAAAACGTGTGACCATATAAAGTCCTGCACCCAAATATTTTTAGCAGTCTTATTCATAATCACTAGAAATCAGAAGTAACCAACATATCCTTCAGTAGGTGAATGGATAAACATTGGCACATCATACAATAGAATATTATTCAGTAATAAAGAGAAATGAGCTACACACCATGAAAAGACACAGAGGCAACTTTAATAAATACTGTTAAGTGAGGGATGCCCCACTGAAAAGTCTAGATACTATATGATTCCAACTATATGACATTCTGGAAAAGGCGAAGCTAAGGAGACAGTAAAAAGATCAGGGGTCACAAGGTTTGTGGGAAGAGAGGGAGGGATGAATATGGGAAGCACAGGGGATCTTTAGGACAGAGAAAATACTCTGCACGACACTGTAATGGTGGCTACATGTCATGCATTTGCTCAAACCCATAGAATATATACCACCAAGAGGGCACCCTAATGTGAACTTGGACTTTAGTTAATAATCTATCAATATTGGTCCATCGGTTGTAACAAATGGGTCACATGGAAGCAGGCTGTTAATGCTAGGGAAAATTATATGCAGGGGGCGGGGTGATGTATGGGCATTTTGTGTACTGTCTGCTCAGTTTTTCTGTAAACCTAAAACTTCTCTAAAAAATAAAATCTATTAATGTTTAAAAAAGGCTTTAAAAGGGGAACTATGGAGTCCAGAACCATGAGATTTAAGGTCCCTGCTAGCTTCCCAACTCTGCAGAGACTGGATGCCCAGGCAAGCATTTGGTATGAAGAGTCACCAGGGGGAGCCTGCCCAGAGGAGGAGTGGGATGCTGGGGGAAGAGATGAAGGAATCAGGGCTGTGCATCCTGAAGAAGACAGCGCCTCTGGGCAGCACGCAGAGAATCCCAGTTTCTGCCCCTCTGGTGGTGACTGTCCGTGTCTTTGAGGAGCGCTCCTGGAATCCCTTGTCATGTCAGCACTCCCGGAATAGACACACACTCACAAATTGGTGACAGTCCTTCCAGATATTTTTATGTGACAACAGGCAGAAGGAGAGGCAGACACTCAGGTCTGAGAGCTGTTTAGCTGGCGTAGAGCCAAGCTGTCATCTGGGTTCACATCCTGGTTCCGCCTGTCTCTGGTCTTGGAGCCTTGGTCCAAGTTCTTGACCTTCCTCCGCTCTTCTGTAAAATGGGGATAATGGGATAATGGTAGTACCTTCTTCATGGGATTGTTATAAGGCTTTAATGAGTGAATACAGATTAAGTTCTTAGAACAGTGCTTGCCCTCCGTAAGTGACAGCTATTTGATCTACCCACAGTTTGCT
>JAVSCE010020619.1:0-57304 GCA_032199065.1 Smutsia gigantea
GGGGTCTTGAGCCAGAGGTCCAGCTAAACCACGCCCAGACACCTGACCCACAGAAACTGGGAGGTAATAAATGTGTGCTGTGCTAAGCCCTTCAGTGTTGAGGTCCTTTGCTGGGCAGCAATAGAAAACCAATACACCGGGCATCCTGTCCCCAGTCAGGGCCATTTAAAGGCCAGCTCCAGTCTCATAGCTCCATGCACAGCAAGTCACTGATCTGTCATATCAGCAGCCTTGTATCATTAGCCACTCTAGGTAAAGACCTCATGGGCCCAGTGTGGGGTGGGGGGGAACTGACCCCAAAAGACAGAGTTGACCTGTCTTGGTGAAGGCATGAAATGGGCTGGCTATTTTTATCTCATTCCTCTGCAGGTGACTACAGGAAGCCTGAAAGAAGAAGCTGGAAGGGAGTCCTCAGCAAGTTGGGCTTGATGCAGGGTTTGGCCATAGCATCTCAGTAGCCTCTGGGAAGGAGATGTTACCTCACTTTATGATTCCATGCTAAGTTCTGCACTAAGCATTTTCTAGACATTGCCCCAGTCCTCAGGAGGACCTCACAAAGTGGAGATTATCCCTATCCTACAAATGAAGGAATGAGGGCCCAGAGAGTATAAACAATTTGTCCAACGTCACACTAATGCAGAATGGAGACTGGAATTCTCAGTTGCCCTTGGCCATGTGCTTTCCTTCAGGAACTGGGGGGTCCAAGTTCCACCTTTTAGATGGATTATACCAGATATCATCCCTTCCATGCAGCCTTTTTCCAGCTGGCCTGACACCATGCTGGGCGATTTAGATCCACCAGCCCATCTGGTCCTTGTGATAACTCTGCAGAGGAGAGGCTGTGGTCCCCATGTGACAGATGACAACTTGGAGGCTGAGAGGGAGCCTGTGAATTTTCCCAAGACTGCACAGATACCAGGTGGCTGAGCTGGGTTTGAACCCAGGTCCCTCTGACTCCAAACTCTCACTGACCCTCCACTGGCTGGGCCTTCTTGCCCTAAAGAACCTACGATTGCCTTCCAGCCCTTCAGGGATGGCATCCCCTTGCACAGGTGAGCAACATGTAAACACACAGCCCTGAGTTTATTCTCCTGGTTCCTCCCCAGAATCAGGGACCAGCAGGACCCAAGAGGTTCCCAAGCACAGGCCAGGTCAGCCTTATGCACACCCCATTCCCACTTTTGTTTACCACGCGGTGATTGGCATCATTTCCTAAGAAACAGGGCCCCACTATTAGGTTCCCTCTGCCAAAACTAAAATGCTGCTTTGGCAGACCTTGTCTGAGCTCTGGGCTCCCTGTCCGTGGTCACAAGGAGCCAAACAGCCTGCAGTTCTGCAATCCCCTTTCCCTTTTTTGGTCTGTTTCTCCTGTCGACCTGTGTAATTTTCTTGAATCTATTGGTTTGACCCTTACTCTTGACTTACTAACATTGATACCTCTCCTTCTTCTATTAAAATAAACCCCCTTGGAGTCAACACTGCTTACCCTCTAATGGATATTGCCCACCAGTGAGGGCAAGTGTTTGTCTCTTCTTCCAATTAAAATACGCACTGCAGTCTTAGGTGCTTGATAACAATAAGAATAGCTACCATTTACTGTACATTTAATATATTCATGTGGTAAGAATTTACATTATTTCTTAATCCTGAAGAGCAGGTACTAGTGTTAACTGTTCCTTATAAATGAGGTCCCTGAAGCTGGCAGGGTTATGTGAGCTGTCCAAGATTACACAGGCCTTCTCTCAGGTTAAGGAAGTAGCCAAGCAGTCTGCACTTGGCCCAGCTCTGCCTAATCCCAGGACTTGGCTTCTCTATCTCTACTGTCACTGAATTTTAGTATAAAAGGTCAGGTCAGACTGGTAAAGGCCTCTATGTAACAAGGATCTCAGATAGTAGATGAGTTGAGGCTCAGAAAATTGATTGATTCTCAGGCTGTATTCCTAAGACAGCACATCAGTATCACAGGCTCTGTGCTGGGCTAGTCCGAGCCCATCAGCAGATCACAGCATGGCCTCAGCTGCTGCACATGGACAAGCCCAACAAAGTCAGCAGAAAATACAGCCAGGAAGGGGAGCGGGCACCCTGTGAATCAACGGTGCAGAACAGCCCTAGCAAGTCTGTTCATTGAGGCGGGGTGGGTGGACACCATGCCATCTCTAGACTGATGAGGACTGTCATGGGTAGAGAACACAGCATGGCTCCCTAGGCCTGGAGCAGGGCTAGTGAGACCCAGACTGGGGATTATTTAGAGGAGAGAGCTTTCTATCCATCAGTGATACCACATAATAATACTTTGAAATAGTAAACTCTCCATGGCTGAAGAGATGCAGGGGAGGATTCCTACCCAGAGTTGGGGATGGGACCAGGTAACCTGTGAGGTCCCTTCTAATTCTGAGACTGCAGTTTAGTTCCCTCAGGTGGAGGCAGTGGAAGGGAGAAAAAACAGCAGGACACAAGCTCAAATTCATTTATTGGCCTGTTGGTACATGAAACTGTAATAGAAGAGAATACTGATATATGGTTACTGTTTCAAAATGGTTGAAAATTTTGAAGCGCAGAAGTAAATGGAAGAAACTATAATGAAAATGTGGAACTATTTGGTGGCATGCATATTCAAACATCTCGTACACATCCTTACCGGCACTCACCCCTCAGCTCCCTGCCCTCCAGCTTCTGCCCCCCTCACCCCACCCGCACTCTTCTCCCGGACGGATTCCTCACAGCTCCTCACAGTGGCTGCTCCTGAATCTCACTGCCGCCACCGCGGTGCCCTTCTCCACAGCCTCAGCCAAGACCGCTCTCTCTGACACTAGGCTGTCCTGTCCCCATCTCCTAGTTTCCCACTGACCTCTCTGGCCACTTCACATCACTTTCTCAGTGCTCCCTCCACCTGCCCAGCCCTCTAGTGTGGATTTCCCAAGGCTTTATCTTTTGCTCTGTCTATTCTCTGTCTACACTCCCGCCCAGTCCTAGGATTTCTCTGGGCTTGGGACTCTCAACTCTTCCAGGTATAGGTAAGGTCGTCTGGGAGGGCGCTTGGCATGGGGTAGTGATGGAGGAAATCCAGGGAGGCTGAGCAGCTCTGGATGGGCAGCTGTGTGAGAGTCTATAAACTATCGGCTGGCAGCTGAGAAGTCCTGCAGAGGTGACGGTCCTAAGTTACCTGTGCTGGGGGACCTGGAGGAGTCTTGTTTGGAACTTTCACTGGCAGGGGATGGTCATCCATAATGGGGTTTCTGACAGCAAGACCCCAGGCCTGGGGCTGGAGACAGGGCCAAGTTCCAGGGCAAGGGAGGCAGGTCTCCATCCCAGTAGTCTGAATGGCCCAGCAGAGTTGGGAAACAGGACACAGAAGGCTGAGGTCTAGGCAGGGTCCAAAAGTGAGGGCGGGTGGGGCTAGGTTCCAGGCTGCCCAGGCCCTGGGTCACTCTCCCTCCTCTCTCCCTTACTCATGCATTCCCTCGCTTCTTCACTGAGTAGCTAGTAGTAAGACTCAATTATGTTTACCACAGGTGCTGAGCTCTGGCCAGGCCATTTGTCACCTGAGCTTCCACAGTGCTCCAGTTAGACATAGGACTCATCCTAGCATCTGTAGGGGCTGAGCTGCCAGTGTTTTCAAACATGTCCACAATTTCATTGCCATTTCTGACTTCAAGGGATGGAGCCTTCTTCTTCTTCTCTTGAATATGGGCTGGCATCAGTGACTAGCTTCTAACCAGCAGAATGTGGCTAAAGTAAGGCTGCGAGTCTTCCTGTGCTAGGCAATAAAGGCCACTTGGTTACCACCTGGCTCTTGCTTTTGGTACCCAGCTTCCATGCTGTAAGGAAGCCCAGGCCACACAGGGAGGCCACATGAAGGCATTTTAGCTGACAGCCCCTGCTGAAATCCCAACTACCAGCTGTGTGTGGGAAGCCTTTGAAAGGACTCCAGTCCCAGCCACCATCTGCCTGCAGTCACTTGAGAGCCCTGAGTGAGAACCACCCAGCTGAGCCCCACCCACCCTAGGAATCATGAGAGATGAGAGTAAAAAATGATTGCTCTTGTTACACACTACTAGCTTTGGGGTGGTTCATTATGCCTCTGAGTTAACGAGAACACCGGTGAGGGATGTGGTGGACACCTGATGGGGCTGACAGCTCTAGTGGGTCCCTTCCCTCATGGGTCTACAGGATCTTCTGACATCATGGCCTAGCGGGGCCTCACTATCCCTCTTGCCCCATCCTTCCTCCCTGATGTCAAATAAGAGCACAGCCATCCACCCAGCTCCAGCGGCAAGCTGGGTGTGTCCTTTGCTTCCTCCCTCTTCCTGACTTGCCCCGTCTAATCTACCTCCACGTATCTCCATTTCACAAAGCTTTATGGAGCACCCAGTCTGTGTCAAGCTTTGTGCTGGCTTCGTGCATACACTGGAGAGCTAGGCTGACCTGTTCCCTGCTCTCAGGAAGCTTACAGTAAAGCAAGTTTTTCATTATAAGTGGAGCAAACATGGACATCTTAATCCCTGTGTGCATTAATTAACGTAAGCACAATGCTGAGCTCTCCCCATTCATCCAATAATCGAATCCTCTTAATAACCCCACGGGGAAGAGATATCCTCAGATACCATTAGCTCCACTTTTCAGATAAGGAAGCCAGGACACTTAGAGGCTGGCAGGTCCCTGAAGTTGTGCCGTTAGGAAGTGATAGCACTGAGATGGAGTTTCTTTCCAGCCCCTCCCTCTCCACCCTCCTGCTGCCACCGCGGGGGACACCCCACGGGTCCTCCAGGAGCGGAGGCTGAGGCCGAGGTTTCCTAGGGCATTGTGCCTGTGAGCAGCGGAGCAGGGATCGCCACCGGCAGGGACGGCCAAGCTTCCATGCTGTTCCGCCAAGCCTGGGCCCACCCCCAGGAGCCACTGCACACAGGTGGCCATTAGAGGTGTCCCACGGGGTTCAGAAGGCCAGGCCTGCATAGCCCCACCTTGAGAAGTTGTTCCTGGGTCTGCCCAGTGGAGAGTGGCCTTGGCTCCTGACGGTGCTGTCAGCTCACTCCATTCCTTGCTGGTGAACCTCAGGTCTCTCCTGAAAGGCGAGCCCGGGGTGCCCTTCATGGCTGCAAGCTGGATCACCAGGACAGCCTCTGCCCAAGTGTGTCTGGAGCGACTGTACTAAAACTTTCATCTTTCCCCTGGGAAATACACTGACCATTCCCATCTCCTGCAGGACAAGGGGCAGATTCTTGAGTGGACAATGAGTGCCTCCCCCCCCCCCTGCTGTGCTGACCCTTTAGGGCCACAGGCTGGAAGCAGACAGCCTGAGCTCACACAGGAGCTCCTGGCTAATTACCTGGGCAGGTCATCATTGTCCTTCTCTGTATGTCCTCTAAAGATGGCTGCAGGGTTCAGGGAGATGCCACTGGGAAAGCACCGAGCTTGGAGCCTGGCACAGAGGAAGGGTGGAAATGATCTTCTGAGCCCAGGCTGGCCTCTCAGTCAGCATGGCCACAGAGCCCATGGCGGACTGACTTCAGGTCAGGGGAGTCTCTGTCCCCCTTAAGCTTCTGAGAGAAGAACAAGCAGAGGGGTCACTTTCAGTTTCTCTCCATCTTGAGGGACCAGAGAGGTGGGTCCAGTCACACAGGCAGAAGTGGTATGGTCCCCTGGGCCAGTCCTGGCAGGGTCACCATGAGGGGCTGAGCTCAGGCAGAGGTGGAGAGAGGGAGAGGGAGGAATCTACTTGACTTACTTGACTGTGAGTGTGTGTCTGGTGAGGGTCCAGTGGCTGGGCCCGGGCCTGCTCACCCTCCTGCCTTGATCCCTGCTCCAGACCCATCAGACACTGTGGTCAGACTGCTGCTCAGTGCCCAGTCCTGCCCGCACCCTGCAAGCCGCTGTGTAGGAGGTCTTGTTTGTTGAGATCCCTGGTCCTGCCTGGTGCCAGCCTAGCCCAGTCAGCTGAGCCCCCGCTCAGGGCTGTCCCCACAAGCCATAACCTCCAACAAAGGGCCAGTGTCCTCAGGAGGGCAGGTGCTATGGAGGCAGGGCGACAGCCAGGGCTGCCAGGGATTCTGGGTGGCCAGATCACAGGGGAGTGACCAGGGCCTGGCTGAGGGCCAGGGCAGGCAGGTGCTTCATTGCTTCTGTTGGTTTTTGAACCACTGCCCCGAGGAAGAGGTCAAGGGAAGGAGGCAGGTAGAGAGTTGGGCTAGGGAACTGACCTATATTCTCCAAGTTAGTAGCTCAAGGTCAGATGAGGTTCCCCCAGGAGGGGCATGTGTTCTCTACCTCCCCACTGCTGGCTCCAAGCCCCACCCCAAACCCCTGGCCTCAGCTTGACTGGAGACCCAGCAGCAGAGAGCTGGAATCCATAGCCTTCAGCCAGAAAGGAAATCACCCTTCTGTGTGGCAGCCTGTGCCCTATCCCCCTCTCCCAGGCCCCATTTCCTTCCTGGCCAGCTCTGCCCGATTATTGAAACTCCTGCTCAGGCCCACTGCCCTGCTCTTGGCTCCCAGATTGGGCTACCCACTGGTCCCACAGGGCCAGCTTTCAAACATCCACTGCTGGCCAGCCAGCCCCAGGGGAGGTAGCCCCTCCAAACTGGGAGTCACCTCTCTCACTGCACGCTGGCCACAAACAAGATTTAAGCCAATGGTGGGCCCGGGATGTCATCCATCTCAGGCCACATCAATAAAGGACACGTATCTAAAATGAGGGAGGAGAGAAACCTTTGCTCTCTGCCGCTCGGGCCTGTGGGAACTGGTCTATCCACAAATGCTGGAAGGACTATCAGAGAACAAGGATAAATGAATGGAAGTTTCAGAGAGTAATGAATGAAAGCCGCAGATTTCAGGACGTAAGTCTAGACAGAAATCTATCAAGAATTTTGAGTATGTTGTATTTTTGCCAGTAGATCATATGTCCCTTGGGGGTCTAGTTCATCTCAGTAACTCTACCACCATCTTGGTGTCTTATTACCTGTCATCTCTCAGCTCATGGTTATGGCAATAAATACTGGAGAGATCAATAGGTAGATGGATGGATGAGTGTGTAGATGCTGACAGAGGATTTTGGGTCTCAAATGGGTGGGTGGGTGGAGAGGTGGGGGGAAAACTGATAAACAGCTGACTTCACAGACAGGGCTGGGAAGTTGAGTAATCCTGACTGAATCTTGCATGGACGGAGGCCAGGATGGAAGCCACATGACCCTTACCAGCAGAAAACCTAGGCTTCTCAAAGATTTCTTACAGAAGATGCAAAAAGCACTAAACATAAGAGAAAAGATGAATGACTTAGACTTCATTAAATTAGTAACTTCTGTTCATCAAAAGACACCATAAAGAAAATGAAATAAAGTGAAGCCGTGAAGTAGGAGAGGATATTTGTAATACATGTATCTGATAAAGTTTGTATCCGGTACATATGAAGAACTACAATAAGTCAACACTAAAAGGTAAACAGTGGTCAAAAGACTTGGACAGGATTTCACACACACACACAAAGGGGTGTTCAAGTGACCCATAAGCATATGAAAAGATATGCAGCATCATTAGTCATCAGGGAAAAACCAATTGAAACCCCAGTGAGATACCATTATACGGCCCCCACAGTGGCTAGAATTAAAAAGGGCTGGAGAGAAGGTGGTGTAGCTGGAACTTTCCCAAGTTGTTAATGGGAGTGTAAATTGGTATAATCACTTTAGAAAACTCTTTGGCAGTTATCTATAAAGCTAAATATATATATCCAAGTTCCCTTTATTCTTGAAGAATTCAGTGCACTGGCATGGAAGTGGGGCGAAGGGAGGAGCCCAAAGGAAGCAGTAACGTGGCCCTTCAAAGAGTCACAGTTCTCAGGGGTTGCTGTAAAACATCTCAGAGGAATTTCTTGAGAAGAGGCTGAGTGCTTGACTGAGGCAAGGGCCTGGATCAGGTGAGTGCGGGTACTTCCGGGGGAAGTCCAAAGCACATGGTAGAGGACAACAAGGTGACACACACCTGGGACTTGCCCGCCAGCTCTGCCCCATGCCCCCACACACCTCCCCTGCTGGGGCACTCGGAGGGAGCCCGCTGGGGCTGCTGTGGCCTCCCTGCCCCGCTGGGCAGCACTCCAAGGGGCAGGGTAACTCACGAGTTTCCCACCCACAGGTGCCAGGGAGAGAAGAGTCTGTGTCGGCTGCTGTGCCAGCGGCTGCCCACCCTGCTGAAATCAGAGGTGCGAGGGAGGTGGCAGGAGGATGGCAGGTCTTGAGCTCCTCCCCTGCCCCTCAGGGCCGCAGTCCTCTCCTCTGTTAGCTACATGGGTGGTTGGGCTACACCTCCCAGGCAGTTCTTACTGGAGATTGCGAAGGTTCCCTGGGTATCCCGAACCACCCCCAAGCCCCGGTGGCTGGCCAGGCCCACAACGTCCTCCCTACAGTGTAGCGAGCACTTCTGGAAAGCCGGCGCCACTTGGCTGTCCTTATGAAGCTGAAGTCACCTGTGCTTCTCCTCGCATGAGGCAGGGAGCATCACAAGACCCTGGCAGGTGACAGCTGGTGAGGCCTCTAGTGAGGGCAGGCACTCCGCACACCAGGAAGTGGAGCAGCCCAGGCAGGAAGCCCACGGGACGGGAGGAAGCCCGAACAGCATGAGAGCCGACCCACAAGTGCCGAGAGGAGCCTGTGAGTCACGCCTGCCTCCTCCCTCTCCCAGCTGGGCCCCTCCTGCCAGTCAGGAGTGCCCTCTCCATCCTGCCCTCTCCACCTCCTTAGCATCCCTCTTATCTGCCCCCCCTCGCCATTCTGCTCCTCTGCCTCAGGCCTAGGCCACAGCCCCTCACCTTAGAGACTGCAGGAGGCCCTTCCATGTGCTCCAGCCTGAGACCCTTAGTCCAGCTTCCTCATGCTTCCAGGACCTGTTGCCCTGACTCTAACTTTATTCAAGTATAATTTACATTCAATAAAATGTACAGATCTTAGGAGTAGAGTTTGAACATGAGCTGATTCAAGTATCCTCAAACCTCTTCTTGTGAAATGTTTGTTTTAACCTAAAATCAGGACTTAACATTCATTGCTGTGAATTTTTTCTTTAATTTTTTTCCCTTTGGTTCATTATTCTAGCATCTCAAGAAATTTTTACATGGTGATTATTTTTTATTACCTTTTGACACCCTTCACCCATTTTTCCTACCCTCTGCCTCTGGCAACCACCAATCTGTTCTCTGTATTTGTGAGTCTGCTTTTTGTTCGTTTTGTTTTGTTTTAGATTCCACATGTAAAAGAGATCATATGGTATTTGTTTTTCTTTGTCTGACATTTCACTTAGCATAATGCCCGTAAGGTCCATTCATGTTGTCACACAGGTAAGATTTCATTCCTTTTTATGGGGCGGAATAACATACATATATATATTTCTTTAACATATATAGAAAGAATTTACTCTCCATTCATCCCTTGATGGAAACGGGTTGCTTCCCTATCTTGGCTATTGTAAATAATACTGCAAGGAACATGGGGGTGCATATATCTTTTTGAAGTAGTGCTTTCGTTTTCTTTGTGTAAATACCCAGAAGTGAAATTGCTGGATTGTATGGTATTTCTACTTTTAGTTTTTTTTGAGGAACCTCCACACTGTTTTCCACAGTGGCTGCACCAATTTACATTCCCACCAACCAATGCATGAGGGCTCCCTTTCTGTGCATCTTCCCCAACACCTGTTATTTCTTGTCTTTTTGACAGTAGCCATTGTAACAGGTGTGAGGAGGTATCTCATTGTGGTTTTGACTTGCATTTCCCTGATGATTGGGGATGTTGAGCATCTTTTCATGTGCCTGTTGGCCATCTATCTGTATGGGAGTTTAAAGAGTGCAACCAACACCCTAATCAAAGTTTAGGATATTTCCATCACCCTGGAAATCTCCCTTGTACCCCATTCAAATCACCTATTCTACACCCAAACATCCTCTGCTTTTTTACCCCCACAGAAGAGTTTTGTGGGTTCTTGAATTTCACATAAAATGGAACCTCACAATAATTATACAGTACATATTCTTTGTGTCTGGATTCTTTCAGCTGACATGATATTTTTTATCCTCATCCATCTTTTGTGACTTGTTGGAGAAGTTTCCATTTTATGAACATAGCTCAATTTGTCTATCCATTCTTCTGCTGATGGACAGCTAGACCATTTACAGAATTTTGTACTAGGAAAAATGCTACATGTTTTTGTTTGACATATATTTGCATTTCTTTTGAAGAAATACCTACAAGTTGAATTGTGGGGCTAGGTATTAGATGTATGTTTATCTTTATAAGAAATTACCATTATGCACTCCTGCCAGTAACATACAAGACCTCCACATCCACACCAACATTTGATATTGTCAGTCTTGTTAATCTTAGCCATCTTTTCAAAAACCATATCTAAACAATACAAATGTCCATCAGCTGATGAATGGATAAAAATTTGTGATAAATCCATGCAATGGGATACTATCTGGGAATAAAAAGAAGTAGGTACATGCTACAACACAGATGAACCTTAAAAACACTATACCAAGTGAAATAAGTCAGTCACAAATGATTACATATTGCATGATTCCTTTTCTCTGAAATGTGCAGAATAGGCACATCTATAGACGGAAAGTAGACAAGTGCTTGCCTAGGGCCAGGGGGATGGGAAGGTCAAGGGATGACAGCTAATGGACACAGGATTTCTTTTTGGAGTAATGAAAATGTTCTGAAATTGATTGTGGTCATTCATAACTCTGAATATACTAAAAGTCATTAACTTGTACACTTTAAATGGGTGAATTGTATAGTGTGTGAATTGTACCCCCATAAAGCTGTTTTAAAAACCCCACCACATTGAATTAGCCAGCTATCCTCTGTAGCTCCCCAATGTCCTCAAGGTAGAAACCCAGATTCTCAGACCCAGATTCATCAACATCCTCTCCCTCTTCCACAAGCACAGCAGAAATCCTGCCATTGCCAGATGTGCCTCTGAATGCTTGCACATACTGTTTCTTTTTCCTGGAATGTTTGTTGTTCTACATCATTTCTGACTCACTCTTCCCAGCTCACCTGACAGCCTTGTCTTATCCTAACTCGTCTGTTCATTCATTCATTCGTTCATGCGTTCAACAAGAAATTATTAGGCATCTGCTGTATGACAGGCTCTATTCTAGGCACTGCAGATGAAACGGGCTACATCCCTAATGGAGCTTTTGTGACTGCATGAACAAATATTAACTGAGCACTTAGTAAATGTGAAGCCTGTGCCCCTCTGATCTCCTCTATGTTCCCGTAGTGCCATTTGTTCTTCAAAGCCCTCTGGACTTTCACAAGGTGACAGTGGATCTGCCTCCCCAACAGGGTTAGGGACTCTGTGGGTTAGGGACAGGTGTCAGAGCAAGGATGATGCCCTTTCATGGGCACCTTCCTCCACAGCTTATAAAACCTTTGTGGGTCCCTGGTCTCATCTGCCTGCTCACCTCCCCTGTACAGCAAGTACGGAGTTGTGAAGAAGAGATGAGAAGGCAGGAAGCCCACAGCCACCGGGGCCCTGAGAGAAGAATAGCTGGATTGCAGGAGGTCCCACAGCTGCTGAAGAACTCTGACAGGAGGCTGGTTTATCTCTCTGCCTGGGAAGACTCCTTGTGGCCTAGCCAACTGTGAAGGCTGAGGACTGGTGTCCCCATGCCGGAGAGTGGTTCCATCTCAGTTGGGAACGTGGCCCAGGGGCTGATGCTGTGAGTCACTCCCTGTGGGCATTTCCATCACTCGGGCCGGGGCAGCATGTGGCAGGACTGTCAAAGGGCAGCCGTGTGTCTCCCAAGCTCCTTTCCTGCCCTCAGCCTGGGTCAGGCGAGTGACAAACACAAGTATGAAGTTGTTCTCTGGGCTGCCTCTTCCAGTAGGTATGCAGTTTACATGGGAAACCACAGGAAAGGGCCCTGCAAGTGCGCCTCACCTCCTTAATGTTGTGATTAATGCTTATGTGGTAATGGTGGCTCAAAGCACCCTCCATGGGGACCACTCATCTAAGCCCCACGGACACTTGGCTTCTGTTTCTACTTGCTCCTTCTGGTCTGTTCTGGCAGCAGCAGGGGCAGGGCTGGGCCTTCAGTAGACAGCGTGGGGTATCTGAGACTTCCCTGTTGTCTGCATCCCCGGGCCTGTGCAGACACCTCCCTTGGGTAGTCGGGTCAGGAGTGGGAGGGCTGGTGAGATCGCCTGCCTGGGTCCTGCCACTGTCCCGCTTCTCCTGCTGCGGCAGGGTGCGGGGAGTTCCTATCACACCAACGGGTCCAGTGGTTCCTGGGGCTCTTCCCTCCTCCAGTGGGCACCAAGTCCTGGGCTGCTGGATTTGAACCCTGGGACAGGGGGTCTCCGTCCCTGACACACCTGGAGAAAAGAGGCTCACAGGGTATATTCCTGTTTCTCCGTCTGCATACCACCGGCAGGCTGGTACCCTGCTCATCTCCAAGGCGCATCAAGGCAGAAAGCTGCTGCCTCTCTGGAGCCCAGGGGTCCTGTTTGGACTGGTTCTGGGGATGATGTGTGTGGATGATGAGGGTCTATCCCCATCCTTCCCTTCCCTTAGTTTGTGCTCTTCTGAAATAGCTACGAATCCAGCACATCCTACATGGCAGAGATGAATTCCCCTCACGCTGATGGCTTGGGGACCTGTGGCTGTGTGACAGACTAACCCAGAACAGCAGCTTCAAGCAACAACTGTGCTCCTGGTCTGGGAGCTGAGCGGCCCAGCCATGCGGTTCTCCCACAGGGCCCTGCGGCCTCAGCCGCATGGTGGCATCGCCTTGCGGGTTCCCTCACTCCCATGCCTGGGCCCGGGCTGGAAAGGCAGAAAGGCAGGGCTGCGGCACCCAGGGCTCCGCGGGCATCTCCACTTCCTAAGTGGTCCTTCCAGGTGCTCTTCCGATATGCTAGACTTTGTATGTGGCAGCTGGAGGCTCCCAGGTCTAGAAAAAGCACCCATGTTTCTCCGTGTAACATAAACGTGACCTTTTTCCTGACAGTGACCTTGACGTTACTTGATACATAGAGGGCTCCCACTCCTCCCTGCTCTAAACTGCACGGCAGTGAACCTCTTCTGTTAACTTGACAGTGATGGTGAAGGGCATCCTGCCCAGATCATTTCACTTTAATTTCTGGGTTTCTTCCCAGACAGCAGAACTGGTGGAGAGATCTGTTTGTCTTCTAGACAGACAGACAGACACACACACACACACACACACACACACTTTTGTCATGTCTGGCCTTCCATGATTCTTCCTTCTCCTAATAACACTCTAGCTTCCTTTGGAGGAAATGTATCTTTCTTACATCTTCTTGTCTTTGTGGATCAATGTATCCTGACGCCTGAGCCCTACTGTGTAAGCCAGGGGTCTGCAAACTTTTTCTTAAAGGGCCAGATAATAAATATAGGTTTTGTAGGCCATGAGGCAAAATCAATGCTATGATATAAATACTTATATAATCATTTAAAATGTAATCACTAAAACACACGAAAACCATTTTTAGTTTATGGGTCCTAAAAGCAGAAGCCTGGTTGCATTTGGCCCAGACTTGTAGTTTATGGACTCCTGGTATAAACTACAGGGGTTTCTGAGGCACCTCTGACCAGATTCTTCCTTAGAGGTCTGTGGGGATGGGGGTGGGGGACAATTTTGTGGTGACCTCAGCTTGACCAATCAGAGACTCTCTAGCAGGACACGATAACAGGACAGGAGAAAAAGTTGGAATTCAGTCCTTCTGTCCTGTAGCTGTGCTGGGGAGGCTACCTGTTCCTACTCCCAAGCCTTTCTGGAACAGTGCTCCCGTCTGTACAGGCTCATTTCCCATTCTCCCTTCCCAGCCTCTCAGCTCACCCACATCCTACCAACAAACGCCCTTTGTCTTCCCTTATGGTAATCAAACTTGGTTTCCATTGCTGGCACCCAAAGCAAACTGTCTCACGGATATACTAGTAATCTGACTTTGGCCAGCCATGATGGAATTTTCTGAGTATGCTCTCTGGGTACAGGAGCCCCAAAAAGCCCAGGATGTCAGACCCCATGATCCTCAGTCCTGGGATGGTGGCTGTGATCCCAGGCCCGGAGACCTTGCCCAATTTGGCCTTGGCGTCTTCAAGTCCCCAGATCCTAAGTCCTGTGCACCCCAGGAAACTCACTCTTCTTCTTGGGGTGGGATGGCGCAGCTGGAAGGGCGGGTGGCTGGCCCCAGCCCTGCCCACGTCCACATATCTCTCGGGGCCCTTTCATGAGTTTACCCTGCCCCCATCAGTGCCGCAATTGTTCCTAGGTTTAGGCCAAACAAGAAAGAAGGTGCTGCCTTTGCCTGGAAGAGGCAAAACTGCAGGATGAGAAGAACCCGAGTTCGTGAGTGACCTCACAGAGGGCGCCTACCTGGGAACATCCACATTCAGCGTGACACAAGCACTGTATTAAACCACTAGTAGTTCAGTATTTATCTACTACCACGGCATAGCCCAGCTCACATATCAGGGAAGAGCAGAAAAAGGAACAGTGATTCCCAAAGAAGCCAGCACCGTGCCCAGAAGAAGGGAGAGGTGCTGAAGGCAGGATGGTAAGTGTTGCCCCAGGAGCCCCTGGAGGGTCAGGCTGCAGGGCCACCCAGAGAGGGAGCCTGGGGCGCTGCCCAGGGCAGGGCCTGCAGACCCCCCGCGGCCTCACCAGCAGGGCCCTGGCTGGGGCAGTCTTTCTTGCCTCACGCACAGCCCTTGACAGTGAGCAGCAGTAATAGGGAGAAGGGGCCACCACTGGTGAGACCTCAGAGTTGCTCAAGCCCACTGACACTGGAAACTTACCTTTGACATGTATTGTACCAGTCACCCTTTTGGTTAAAAAAAGGTTAAAAAAAAAAAAGCTAGAAACCTCCTTTTGTTCTGGAGGCAGGGGTCAGAAGATTTAACTTTTGGTATCAGAAAATTCGTAAGAAGGACCAAGGAAGTCATGCAGTCTGGAGGGGAGGAAATAAATCCCAGGCTAAGATGAGGGTCTAACAGCAGAGAGGCTTTTTGAGCAGGAAATGTTCAGGGAGGAGGCCAGGCTTCCAGCCAAGAGGGGACATAGGCAGCTGTCCTGCAGTCTTTACAGTGCGGGCCAAATTCTTGAGCGAGGGAGGTCATGTGACTGGTCACTGGTCAGCTAATCCTTTGTGTCGTCCTGGTCTAGTTGGCTGAGGGCAAAGGGGGGTTTGGCCATGTGGGCCAAACGTGGCCGCCGTTCAGCAGAGGCAGTTTCCAGAGAAGGAGGCGAAGGAAGGGTAGACGCCCAGAAGTCTAGTGTGGCATTCTGGGATGGGAGCAAATATTGGCAAATATATGGAAGGGAGAAACAGGGCTGTGCATGATGATGGCTAAAAAGAGAGTAAAGTTCAGGGTTGGGATGGTGGGGGATGGTACCGGCCTTGGGATCTGCAGACCATGGATACCTCTGAGGGGCTTTAAGCAGGGGTAGATGTCTCCAGTGGATCTAGAGGTTGCAGGACATTGTGTTAAGCTTTGTCCTCTGGAGACCCACAAGTCTGGGTTGCTCCTCAGTCCTGCCACTTAAACCAGCATATGGCCCTGGGTTAGAGGTCAGTGAATGGGAGCCTTTGAGGCAGATGCAGCCCACATCTGGGCTTTATTTGGGCCACAGAGTATCTGTGCATATCCTTGTTTGCTTATTAACATTTTAAAAGGTCTGTATTTCCAGGTTCTCTTGGAAAATTAGAAGAACTAGCAAAAACGGGGCCTGCATTCTCACCTGACAACAAATGCCTAGAGAAGCAGATGCCCATTGGTCGCAGCCTATGCTCTCTAAATGCCCACAATCTCTCCCTCTTCCAATTACCTACCCAGTACTGATACCCTGGTGTCTTGGCATTTTAGCAACAGCTTTCACTGCTGTTTGCTTACAGTAAAGAAATAATGCTTGTGTAGTAGGCAGAATAATGGCCTCCCAAAGATGTCCACACCCTAATTCCTGGAACCTGTGACTATGTTATGGCACATGGCAAAGGGAAATTGAAGTTGCACATGGTTTATTGGAAATCACACCCTCTTGGTTAACTGTTAATTTTGATAAGAGACATGGTATAGTGGTTTTCTGGTGCTACTGTGTACGATTACCATAAATGTAGTGATTTAAAGCAGCACAAATTTATTATCTTACATTTCTAAAGGCCATAGGGAGATTTGTCTCAGGAAAAATGGGAGAAAACAAATGTCTTCATGAAAATGAAGAATATTTCTGTGCATTCGGTTTGCCCACAAATTGTATCTTATACCTGACTCCTTTCACTGAGTACCTTTTCCTGTCTGGTACTGTAAGCATGAGGGTTTGGGATGTCCTCTTCAGTAAATTATTTACGCTGTCTGCTTCTAACTTTTCTCTTTTATAAAATGGCATTTGCCTTGTGGTTTTGTTATAATGAATAAACAAAATTAGGCAAATGAAGCAATTAGTTTAGTACCTGACATATAGTAAATGCTTAATAGATGGCAGTATGATTAGCAATAGCTAGACATGTGAGGAAGGATAAGCTAGGTTTTGCTGCAGTAATGAATTAACCCTAAGTATCACTGGTTTAATGTAATAAAGATGTACTTATTATTCAAGGTACATTTCCAGCATAGATCAGTGGGAGGCTTGGCTCCACAAGTTTCTCAAGGACCCAGGTTGATAGAGGCTTCACCACATGGTAGTTGTACCATTTGTGATATATAGCCTCGTCACATGGCAGGAGACAGGCATACTAGAGAGCCTCACAGTAATAATTAAATGCTTTGGTCTAGAAGTGCCACACATTATTCAGACTCATGACCCATTTTCTAGAATTGTTTACACATACTTCACAAGGTGGGGAGGTGTAATACTCCCAAGTCCCTGGAAGGTTAGGAGAACCATATATGAGAGAGTGACAGAAGTCTCCTTCACAGTGGATCTGAAGAGCACAAGACTGAGGCAAAGAGACCAGTTAGGAAGCTGTGAAGTTGTTCAGAGGAAAGCTAATGGTGATCTTGGCTTATAGTAACAGCATTCGGATACAGAGAAGATAGATTAAAAAGATATTTAGGGAGTCATCAAAATTTGGTTGTTAAGGTCATAGGAGGGATTGAGATACACATGGAGAAGCTGCAAACTGAGAAAAGGGCACAAGACCAACAGAGACTGCAAGAACGAAGAGCTGCTGTCTTAGGTGGGGCTCTCTGGCATCAGAGTCTGATTGCGGATTCTTGTGAAGTTGATTTATTGAGGGATTGCTATTCAGAAACAACCCATAAGGCCTGAGTGAAGCAGGGAAAGGCTACCCTTGGCTTGATCATGGAGCAAGAGCTTTGGAGCGTAAACTGTACCACAGAGTAGTCATCACTTAAGGAAGAGGCCTAGCATTTTGTACTCTGTATTAGTCATTATCTGTGGGCTGCCTCCAAGAGGCTGCAACTTCCAAGACACAATGTCAACTAGGGGCCATTCTCTGGAGACGGGATAGTTGTGAGCTTTAAGAGCCAACATGCATGGCAGCTGGGGGATGGGTGCCTTGGCCCAGCAGCAGGGCTGTGTGTAGAGCACCACCGTGTCTACTACAGTCTATTCCTCGCACTGCTCAGATGCACCGGCTTCTCACATCAGGCTTATTCCAGCTACCTATCGATAGACATAGGGTGGCCAGTGGTTTGGGAAATATAATGCAAACTGAAGGACAGCATCCCATTCTCAAAGGATGTCATCTCCAAGTTGGTACCTCAGCTGCATCTTTAAGAGGCCATTCTACCATCTCTCGGGCCTGCAGCTTCTGATTGGTGCAACATGTGGTAGGACCAGAGGAACCTCTAGGCACGTACCCACTGCCTTTTCTGTAACCTGGATCTCTTAGTCTACAGTGATGTTGTATGAGAGCCTCTATCAGTGAATCAGATACTCTGTGAGCTCTCCGACAGTGGCGATGGCCTAAGGATCCTTAGGAAAGAGAAGCAAAGCTATACCCAGAATATGTATCAGTCCTGGTCAGGGTGAGTCCCTGCCCTTTCCAGACGAGAAGGGGTTCTACATAGTAAACTTGCCACCAGGTATCTCATTGGTCTTGTGATATTTCTGTGTCAGGGGTCAGCTTTGGTCTCTGTGGATGACAGGTTGGACATGTGCCAATGGCAGTAGCTAGGTCAGCTTTGGTGAGAGGGAACCCAACTCTTGTGCTCATACATAACTTGATTTCTGTCTCCACGGTGCTCTGTTCGCAAGCCCACATTGTGGGAGCACTGGGTGGAGGGTGAGGGGTGAGGACCGAGGCTGGATGACACCCACTGGCCAGATCATTCTGCCTCCTGGTGGTTCAGAGCCTCTTTTGAGGTGGACATGCTCAGGTGCATGTCAAAATGCGCCACATGGACCCTCACACTTGTTGCCCAGTCCCATAGACCCATCTACACACCCCCTTCCCAGCCCTCCCTGTCTCTGATAGTCCCATTTTGCTCTTTCCAGTCCGACCAGCTAAACCATTTGCCACTGCCCACGAGTATGTGTATCTCTTCTCAGGTCACTTCTCTCTCTAGGCAAAATAGTGACCAGGTGCATTACCCAAATCTCTGCCCAGTGGAAGGATTCCCTCTCACCACAGGCTTTCAGCCCCTTGACTGGGCCTCAAACACAGACCCAGCCCACTTGCAGCTTGCACCCGCATACCAAAGTGCCTCATCTGTGAACCAAGTTTAGGAATTTCCCTTCTCTGCCAGATGGCTATAATAAACTCTCCATGTGGCGATAGATATTGCCAAGGGAGAGATGTTGGTGCAACCATCCTCATCCCAAGTCTTGGGGTCTCACTCTTTCCCTACTTAGGGGCCTGATTTCGGCAGCAGGCCTGGCTCCACTGAGCACTCAGCCTTCTCTGAAGTTCTGCCGCTCCCATGACGGTGGAGTCCTTGCCTGATGGTCACTGTCTGCCCTCCAGCTGCAGAAGATAAGTGTGTCTCAGTGCTTCCTGCCAAGAGATTTCCTCAGACTCTCACCCTTTTTTTTCAATCACCTATTAAGAGATCTGAGACTATAATTTCCTTTCTTCAGTGTATCAGTGACAGCAAAAGCCACTCAATTGCATAGTCTTAATGCTTATTCTTTCCTCCCATATCTCAAACCCAGAGACACTGCACCAGCCCGCACATCCTCACCTGTGTGCCATCCCAGCTCACAGCAGGTGGAAGTCACAGGTGATCACAGCTACCCCCATGCCCTTGATGATCACCAGTGATGACGCCTCATTCCCACCTGGTTAACATCTGCCTCCAGCATTCTGTCCTCAGAGGTGATCTCCCAGGCCCATTCCTGCCACACGCTGTCTTAGGCCTGGCTCCCTAGGAGCAGAGCCTGAGACAAGCTTTCAGATTCCCAGAACTCATGGAGGAAGTGCTCTCAGAAGAAACCTGTAGGAGAGGGAGGGAGGCAGAAAAGGGAAAGGGAAAGAGCAGAGCGAGCCTGTGTCCTCAGGCAAAGTCTGGCCCTGACCGGATCTACAGGGAAGACTGGAACCCTGACCACACCATAGCAAAGAGGCTGTCCTTTGACTGCTTTTAGCACTCAGTCTTTGCCTGGGGGCCTCCTGGCCATCAGAGTGTGGGAGTGAGGGGGTGGGTCACCTCCCAGGTGAGGAGGTCCCTGTCTGCTGAGGGAAATTCTCTGGAGAGGAGAAGTTGTGAGCTGTGGCCAGCCAACACCTTCAGCAAAGGAGGGATGGGCACCAGCAGGTAAAGGAGACCCTGCCAGAGCTCCAGAGTACCGAGTCATTACAGAAACCTGTGAAGATGACAAAGAAGGCACATCAGAGGGACTCACAGAGAACCAGAGACCCAGTAGAGGGGGTTGTCACAGAATCCAAGAGAAGCGCATTTCAAGGAAGAAATGGACCTGTCAAATGCAGCTTTGAGGTCCAGTCTTCAAAAGCAGCACGGACTTTAGCAACCAAGAGGTCACAGGTGAGCTTGCAAGAGAAGTTTCAGAGACCTTTACAGACTAGGCAGAAGGGCATTGAAGATGACGGGTGATCAAGTCAAGAGTGAGTGTGGGCAGTTTCCTCCACTAAGAAGCCTTCATGAAAAGAAACAGAGAGAGGCTGGACAGTGAAGGGTGGGGACGAAGGCTGTTAGAGCTCATGATGCTGGGGCCCAAAGTCCAGACTTGGGGAGGGCAGTTACAGGAAGGGTTTGGCGGATGATATCCCTCCCAACAGAGGAGGCCGAGGTGTCAGGGGCTGGGGGAGGGGCTGGTCCTGACTGGGGAAGGGACACCGCATCCTCTGAGCCTGGGAGGAAGATAGATAAAGCTGGTCGGGGGAGGTAGGTGTGCAGGGAGTTAATAGGGGTCTGGGTGATGACTGGGTAGCCTTCCTAGAGTGAGGTAGGCATGGCTGAGCAGGAGGCTGGAGCAGAGGATGAGGGAAATGGATGGATGGGTGGGGAGACCATGCCTTGAAGTCTCAGTGAGGTTGGAGACCCTGATCTGTCCTGGCATCGACCTGTGGGGCCAAATGACTTTCCCCAACAGCACCCTATGGGCTTATATGGAGGGACAATCATCGGATGCAGGGTGGGGGATTTGTGAGTGGGACTGGGGAGAACAGAAACCCAGGCTGACCCGTGGGCTGTGATATGTGGCCCCAGGTGTGGGGAGGGAGGGCAGCAAGGGGTCCGGGGGGGGCTAAGCTCCAAGCTGCCCCTTGCCAAGCCCTCAGCTGGGCTTTTGCTGTGGACTCTTTTCATTCTAGGCCCACAATAGGAGGCAACCCATTTCAGCTGTTAGAGCGCTGGGTCCCCGTGCAGCCCTGTGAGGCAGTCCCAGGCCTGTGTTAGCCCCATCACTGGGTTCGGGTTCCGCAGTTGGAATGGCAGCAGGGTTTGCTTTTCATTGCGATGTTTTAGGGCCCTGCCTCTCCCGCCTCACCCCCTGCCCACTTCCTCCCTTTAAGGCAATGGCATTCAAACTTTTTGTTTTTAACCACAACCCACAAGTAAGAATTAATTTTACACCATGATTCAGCAGACACACACACACACACACACACACACACACACACACACACACGCAACTGCTATGAGAGTTCCATGATACAGTCCTCACGCTTGCTTTGCTTTGTAGGGTGCTTTTACTGTTTGCTACTTTATTCTCATCCATTTCATGAAAAAGAGCTGGTCGCAACTACCCAAACTGATTTCTCAGGTCACTTAACGGGAAGCGCTGCTCTGAGGCAATGGGGAGCCGGGCTGCCCTTTTTGGAAGCTCTCACTGACGCTCCCCGCCCCTCCTCTTGGAGGAGCGTTCTCAGAGAAAACCCCTCCTGCCCCGGGGGTGCGGGCAGAAGGTGCCTGCGGTTTAGCAGGGAACAGGATTCCTTTTTTTAACATAAATTCTCCTTCTCCTGGTCACCTATCTCCCACCAAGAGAAACGGGCCACCATGGAGGAGCCCAAAGGGGGGACTTCCAGGCACCTGATTCCCCCCACTGGCGGTTCCGTGGCTGCTGTAAGCACGCACCCCTCATCCTGTGTGGCTCCTGCACACATGCCCCCTCGCTTAAGATCTTCCCACTCTCCTGACACACCTTCCCACACATACCCCAGAGACACTCCAGGGAATATATTTTGGGGTGCCGGCCCCCACTTCCTTCTTTGGACTTGCTCTTACCCCACCCCCAAAGGAGAAGGCTGCGCAAGGCAGTCACATTCGGTTTCTTCCTAGAGCGGCCAGAGCTAAGTGGAGGAGGGGCGGCGACTGGCTGCTGGGCTCTGAGAATCAGATTCAGTTCCCCAGACTTCCACGGGAGACACAGGAAGGTCGGTGTTAGGACTACGGCCTGGGTTGGGGCTGTACAACAGAACCCCATAGAAAGTGCAGCCACAGGGAAGAGAAAACCCACCATCCCCCTTGGTGGGGGGACAGGGGTGTTGAGAAGTGGGGTGCGAGAGAGTGCCGCTGAGAGACAACGGGGAGAGCTGCTTGTCAGCAGCCCAGGATCTATGCAACCTCATTATGCTTCTATTTATTTCTTCACTCGGAACGTTTGGGCAGCACCCTCTGGGCTGAACATGGAGAGGTTCCTGCTCCTTAAACCCACAAAACCTGCGGCGTGCTTGCTATCAGGCATCGACCAGCACCACATGCCCTCCCCAAGTCCTCCGCGCCCCACACAGGGCCTGGTCCTATTCAGGCCCCCTTCCAACTCCTGCCGGTCCCACTGCCAGGATCTGGGGCTGATGGCAACAGGAGGAGATGAGGGACCTGCCCCAGGTCCCAAGGCCTCTCCCAGGGACACCCACGCAGATGCTCCTCCAGCTCAGCGTCCAAAGCCCCTGACTGCTTCCTTGTTTTCTTTTTCTGCAGGGTAATGGGGCAGGGGTGGTGGTTTAAAAGCAAAAACAACACCCAAACCACCCCTTAATGTTCACAAAATAGCTAATTCGCCAAACCTTCGTTTTTGTCAATTTATTTAGAAAAAAATTAACATGGGCAAATGAGATACCTCAGTGTTACAACAGAGTATAGAAATGTCTAGCAATAGTCAAATAATTTGATCTTTAAATACAAAATAACCACATGAACACCTAATATACAGGTTTCATCTGAATACATATTTATTAGATAAATATTAGAGGTTGTCACATCATCTAACTACATACAGCTTTGCAAGACTAGAAATCACAATTAGTTTTCTGACCAGTTTAAAGTATGAAATGATTGCATTGTACGTAGATGTACGAAGACGATGGCGGTGTCTGTGGGAGTCACTTCAGACTGCACTGTGGGTGTGTTTATGTGTGTATGTGTGAATCACCTGCGATCATGATATCAAAAATTATACAAAGTATGAATTTGGTTACAATTTTCTTCCGAAATCCCCATTTCTTTTCATTATTTCCATAGCACCCTAAAAATACACAGGTGGCAGGACTAGTACACTGAAGCTAAATAGTACATGTAGGTAAAATAAAAACAAAACAGAACAAAAATTCCTTTCCACACAGTGTCAGAATATATTACATGAGAGACAAATGTGGAGAGAGACCTCACAAACGCTAACAGACAAGATCTAGCTTTTCCACATTAGGATGGAGTTCCAAGCCTTTTTTTTGTTGTTGTTCTGTTCCGTAAAATAAAAACAATACACATTCCAAGGGAAATGAATGCATCTGTTAACATGTCTCTATTTCTCATTTACATATGTACACACGTCCCTTGAATCGCTGCTGCTGACATTGCCCTATCTAGATGGGTCAGGCCGAGGGAGCAGACGTGTAGCTTTCTGAGGGGTTGGGGCTTCCATTAGGGAGAAAGTTATTAGAAGTTTCTTAAAAAATAAAAATGGCTACAGGGAACATGGTACATGGGTAAAGCTTCAAACCAAGATGGGGTGATTGCCTGTACCTGGGCCTTTCCGCCTGCCCACGGGCGCCCTGTCCATCTTGCGGAGGCAGCAGAAACATGCCTATGGCCTGGGTGGATGCCTGCCATGGAGAAGTGGCTTGCTGAGGCCTCGTTTTTGCTGAGGTTACTTATGGCTCCAAATAGTTGTCCAAAAGGATCAGGAAAGCATCTGCCTGGAGTTCAGAACCGCCCGCTTGGGGAGGCTTTCGTCGCCTGAATCTCTTGCCAGCTGGGGCTTGCTTCAGTCCCGGACGCCTTTATGCCTCCCTTATCCCCTGGCCTGGCTCCAAAATCACTCTGCTGGAGTACAGTTCCAGAGTGCAGGCTTCAGGCACCAAGATTCAGGAAAGCTATTTGCAGAGCTTGCTGGTGGAGGCTTGCTTGGGAGGGGCCCCAGGAAACCTGTCTCAGGTGCTGAGCCCATGGCTTTCTCAGAGGTGACTGAGGGAGGTGCCTGGAGTCCGGGCTGTGGACAGCAAATCGACCCCCTGCACCAGAAAGCTGTGGATAGGTCAGTGAGCAGATACCTCAGTAAGAACCAGAACAGACCCCCAGCCTTTCTGGGAAAAGGTAGCTCCGCAGGAAGCAGGAACTTCTAAGGCAGGCATCTGTAAGTCTGTCTGGGGCCGAACATTCCCAGATGGCCTGACACAGAGCGCACCCACCTGCTGGGGCTATCACGCCCTGGCAAAGGACAGCCACATGCTCCCTGGTGTCTGTCCCCACTAGCCAACTGGGGATGGCTCTAAGCAGTGGGTGGCCTGGTCCTCTGACTCATGGTACGGCCACCCATGCTCTTTGTCCCTTCATCTGTACAAATAGCCCTGGTTGCTTTTTTGTTTTTGTTTGTTGTTTTTTTTTTTAAAAAAGGACTCGGTCTTTGTCATTGAGTCAAGGTATTTTAAAAACACCAGCAAAGGCTATAACCAGGTCATGAAAATGTTGAATATTATCAAAGACAATACTAAAATATTCACAAAGATATTTACAAAAGCAATTCTTAAAATAATTGATTTGCATACTGAACACCACGCTGTTTGAAAAAACCTTGACAACAGGACAAAGGAAAGGTGGAGGGGGTAAGGGGACAATGGCAGCTTTCCTCCAGAAAACCTTGTGCCACTTATCTGGTACAGTGGCTGGAAATCAGCTGGAGCCACCGTTTCGGTCAAATCCAGGAGTGCTGGGGACCACCAGCCACAGAGAGAGGTGGACACAGAGAATGCAGGCAGGGGACAGGGAGCGGGAGAGGGCCCCAGGCAGCAGCAGGGAGGGGCGCAACGAATTCACAGGCCACCAAAGTGACTGGACAGCATCAGACCACGTGGCTGAGGGGAGCACAGAGGAGCCTGAAACGAAAGGAACGCACACGCTACCCAGGAGACTTGGGAGCAGAGGACGGAGCGAAGCAGTGGAAAGCCAGAGGCTGCTTCTGCTTGAGCGAGCAGGATTATGGGTGGGTGAGGGACACAGGGAAGGAGGGGCTGGCAGCCAGCTGTGGCGTCTGCAGAACCACTATGTTATGCTCTCGGGCATATCCTGGCACACGCACTAACAGACTAGGCTGGAGCCAGGGGCAGCCTCGAACACAGGGACAGACAGAGAGGCCAGAGAAATACCGATGCCTGGCATTCCTGCTCCTAAATCCATGCATGCACGGGCATCCATGCCTCCCCTGCCTTTCAACCGGCCCGCCTTGCTGTCTGGATGGACAAAGGAGAGCTGGGACAGAGGGAAGCAGGTGTCCCACATTAACAGTCTGGGAGAGGTGGGTGGGGAGCAGGAGGAAGAGAACAAACACATGGAGAGAAGTGGTTTGCTTGCTGTCCAAGTCCAATGTTCCTTTTCTCCAGATGACTTTGTAGCTTTAAACTGTCACTTAAAAACAGGGAGTGGCTTGGAGCAAGATCATCAGTTGCTGTTCCTATTTGACTCCGATTCTCTGGCGGTACTGCCCCGCCTCGACTAGGGGCACAATAATTTCGGCTGGGTACTCTCTCTGCCATCCTCCCCTGCCCCGAGGCAGGGCCCTGGCCTGAGTTCAAGGTGGCAGAGCCATCTGCTGTGTTGTCCTGGCTCTGAGGAGGCCCCTTTCCCACCAGTCCCTAAGCAGGAACGGCACACCCTCTCTCAAACAGAATCCTGTCCTTGTTCTCTGCTTTCTGAGAGAGTGTTTACAGGGTTATCTTGGCTTAGAGGTCAGGAGGCCAAAGCGATGACCTTGGCCCCAAGAGAGTTCTCTTTCCCAGAGGTTTGTGCTTTTCTGTGGTGGGTGGTGGTGGTGGGTGGGCTGTTCTCACTCCTGTCAACTGTCACTGCTCCTCCAAGGCTTGGAGCCCCCCTGGGTCTCAGGGGGCTTCTCTCGGGCTCAGTCACTTGAAAGAGGCTCTGGGCTGGGAAGCAGGGAGGCAGGGTTACAGTTTAGAAACTGGAAGAACCTTGGGGGCCTGGGAGGTCGTTTGGAACCAGCACACAGAGGGACCAGGAAGCCATCATCGGTGTGTGCCTCTCAGCGGGCCGGCTCCCCGTGGGGAGGGCTATCTTCAGGGCCTGCTCTGGGCACGGGTTGCAGCCCCACACAGCCTTCACAGTGCGCCTTCCCGCCCCCTCCGCAGCAGGGGCGGTCTCAGGACAGAGCTCCCTGGAGGAAAGTGTGTGTGGGACAGACAGGGAAGGAGGCAGAGCGGGAGGGGCGGCCCCGACGGAGGGGGGCGGGCTTCAGTTGTTCTCAAAGAGAGACAGGAGGTCATCATTACTATTGCTCGGCAGGTCAGGGGGGTCCAGGTACGAGAGGAGCTCGTCAGGATTTGTGAGTTCTGGAAGGAGCTGGAAAAGAAGTGCAGAAGCCCAGGTGAAGTGCCAGCCGAGGGGCCGGGTGGCCCTGGGTGAGGGATGCAGGGACCCCAGGCCTGTGCGAGTGCCCTCTGCCTGCCTCCGGGGACCTGGGCCCAAGTGGGACACTCTTGATTAGGGGCTGTGCCCAAACGCTTCCAGGCCAGCATGCCAGTCTGGGGCATATCCACGCTTATTTCAGGCCTGAGAGAGAGGTGCCCTCAGCCCACCGGCCAGGAAGGGCCCACGCAGGGCTTCTTCGTGACCAGAATATTCCTCTGGCCCTGAGACCCTGCCACGAGGAGCTGCCGGTCACGGGGGCCTTCTATCAGAAATCCTGTGGCTTTGCATGTCAAGTCTGTGGTCCCCGCAGCTCCTACCACCTGGGACCTCTCCAAAGAGCTCACTGCTCCCTGGTGAACCTGTGGCTGCTGGCAGCACCATCCTTCCTCAGGGCCCCTGCGCCGAGGCTGCATACTGTCCCTACCCACTGGGAGGTCCCTGGGGTCTGCCATATGCACACCCCTCATGAACCTAGAAGCACCCCCATGGGCTTGGTCTGGGGAGGAGAGTTGGGCGAGAATCTAAGATGGCCACACAGCGGAATAAACCCTATTCACCATAAAGACACTGACACTGCTGGGGCTCAGGGTGACCGTGGGGCTGGGATGCAAAGGACAGGAACAGACCTCCAAGCTGGCAATCTAGACCCTAGGGGTGTGGGATGAAAAGGGCAAGTGTGATCCCTTCCCAGCCAGCTGCCAGCCCCCAGTGTCCCGAGCGCCACCCCCCGCCCCCACTCTCCAGGCCACTCAGGTCTCAAGACGGAAGACCCCTGAATCTCAGATGCCCGCTGCGGCGTGACCGAGGCTGGCCCTGCTGTCGCCCACACAGGGTCTCTCTCAGAGCGAGCGATGGAGCAAGCAGAGGCACAGGGCATGAAGAACACATGGACGAAAAACTGGAGACAGACGTACACCAGCAAGACAGAAGGACCCTGTCGCTCCAGCCCCTCCCCTGCCTCAGGCCAGAGAGTGTGTGGCAGACACGGAGATGGCAAGCTCGATGTGGGGGGAAGAGGAGGGAGTGGGAGGAAGGGAAGGGATCTCCTGAGCTGCCTGCAGAACCCCACCCACGGGGACTCTGTGGGGGCCTGTGCTGGAGGCAGGGCTGGGCTGCAGGCTGAGGCCGAGGGGCGGGCACTGGCAGGTGGGATGGGGGTGCTCCCCTCCGTGAGGCTTCCTGACTGTGGGGTTCCCTGGGGCTACAGCCAGCGGAGGCAGGCTGGCTAGGCCCCCATCCACCGCCCACCCACCCGCTCAGAGACGTACCGCCTCCACCCTGGGCCTTGAGCCCTCAACACCCACCCCTGCTCTTGGGCAGGTCCTGGTGCCAGGCCTAGCCCCCGGCCAAAACAAGTGGCGACCCCAACTTACATCCAGCGAAGGCTCCGGCATGTCAGATGCTCCCTGTGCTCCGGCCTGACCCTCTAAGGCTGAGGAGGGGTTAAAGGTCAGGTCGCTGTGTGGATGGTTGCCGGGAGCGGCCTGTGGCGGTTGCCGGGGAGGCTGGGAAGGAACGGCAGGAGCCCCACTGTGATGTAATGGAGGCCCTGACTGGCTGCTGGGGTGTGGGGCGTGCAAACCTTGTGGTATGGAGGGATGGGGCTGGTCAGAACTGCCAGCGTGTGGCATCTGTGGAGGAGGAGAGAGCAGGAGAAAAGAAAGGTGAGGTGACGAGGCACAGCGACGAGATGCCTGGAGAAATGAGAACCAAACCAAACCAAACCAGGAAAATAAACCCCCAAAACAAAGCCACCCCTTTACAAAGCCAGATGGTTTTGTTTCTCGGTTTTTTGTTTTTTTTTTTTGCAGGGAAACAAACAAAAAAGTCCTGCCCCAAAACTGCCAGTCAGGGAGGTGTGGAGAGGAAGGCGGGGCAAGGGGCCTCTGAGGCTGTGCGGGGCCGGCGGGGAGGCGGCCGGGGGCTCTGAGATGAGCACAGACACGGAGAGCCCCGCCGCCTCTCCAGCTCAGACCCGTCACCACGATGAATGACAGCGAGGGCAGAATGGAGAAGCGAAATGGGCATGTTTCCAGGGAGCGGGGAGACGGGAGGGGTGCTGTTAGCAGCGTGGTGCAGGCCCCCGAGGGCCAGGGAGTAGACAGCAGACACGGACAGACAGCATGGGGCAGGCGTGCAGCTCAGATGGGGGTCTGCGCCCCCACATGGGCCTTGCGCGGGAGGTGTTGATGGGCAAGCAGGTTCCTTCTGAGAGCCCGGTGTGGCAACAGCGAGTGCCTCAGCACAAGCCCTGCCTGCTGCCAGGGGTGGGGTGGGACTGAACCCAAGTCAGCGGAGCAGAACAGGGGCTTCTCAGCACTGCCAGACCCTTCCTCCTGGCCGCCCACCTAGGCAGCCGTAGGCTGCACCCGCCGGATGCTGAGGAAGGCAGGCACCTCTGTGCCTCCCAAGGCATGTGGGCTCACCGAGGGGGGGTCTGGCTGAGGTTGGGACAGATGGTACTTCTCTAACAGATAAACTAGAGGACTCCCACCCCACACCCCATGTGCCTATGCACCTGAACGCCAACCGCTGGGGCTGGGGGTGGGCAGGAGGGGGGAGCAGGGGGCGCATGGCAGTGAGATCTAACCTCCCCTGCCGGCTGCATGCTGTCCCGAGATTTGAGTGGAAGGCCGAGTCCAAGCCTTCATCCAGTGCCAGCAACCCTGGCAGGGCCCCCGCCCCACCTGCATTATGCTAGTGAAGGGGAGCTCCCTGCCTGGCCAGGCCACTTGCTCGGAATGGGTGACCAAGTGTCTCCTTGGCCTTTAGCCCCTCCCTCCCCACCCTGTCTTCTGGGCCACATGGAAACATTACTTTCTGCCCTCCTGGGTTTGGAAACGGCAGCCACACCTTCTCTGATCTTCTCCAGACCCTAGTTCCTCTTCCTGTTTTTCCTACAAGCTGCTGTGGGCTGGCCTCTGTGCCTGGTCCAGGTGGCCCCACACAGCACAGTGCCCCTTTAGCCAAGAACGGGTGACACCACACAACCAGGGGGTTGGTGACCCTGGGAGACCACACGTGGGATGCACACAAAATAAGAGACCAGGAGAGGCCGGAGGGATAGCCCCTACAGCTGTGAGACCAGCTTGTGACGCCCACCCGTGCCTGTGGATGCCCCACAGTGCACATCCTGGGGGCTAGGGGGTGGGTCCACACTCCTGGAACGGTCCATCCCAGGACACAGTCCCTGGATCTGTTGACACAGCTGTCCCCCTTGGCCCTGACATCCTGCCAGAATGCCCCAGGGCCTGGAGGGGCAGGTGCTCCCTGGGACCTGCTGATACACCTGCCAACCTGCCACCTGTCATGGGAGAGTCCCTGTGTGAACCAGCCGTTGGTTGCAGCCCTCCTGCCAGTCCCCATGTGCACGGGGAATCCTTCCCAGCCGCACGCTTAGCCAGGTCTGCGCCTGTATCACCGCACCTCACGCAGACACATGCCTGGGTTCAGGGGCCACCGAATGAGCCCAGAAATGCGGAAGGACAGCGTTTATCTAGGGAGCATCCTGGGAGGCTGTGAAGTCGACTCACAGGCTTAGGTCCCTCTGCAAAGGCCCCAGGCAGTAGGACTAAGGCAGGAGAGAGGCAAGGGTTGGACACAAAGGGCACCCGGCTGCCGCTTTCCAGGGCTGGGAATCTCGACTGCTCAGGACGTGAGTGTGGGGGGTGACCTGGGTGACTCCTGGGAGTGCGATGCTGAGGTCCTAGGGAACAGGGCTGGGAAAGTGGGGCCAGGAGAGGTCCCCAGAAATTGGCAGCCCCACGGGGCAGAAAATAACTTGCAAAAATGTGCTGAAGCCTGATGAAAGCAGCTTTTCCCGATTGGCATTCTGGGGTTCCACGGGGAAGTTGCTGCGGTGTCCCTCACCCAGAATCCTGGTCGATAGTCACTCATGCTGAGAAGTGGGCAGCTCTGGCCCACAGGACAGCCTCTGGTCCAGTGGTGGACCAACTCCATGTGGACACAGAACAACCCAAAGGCCCCTTCCTTCCAGGCCCTGCGATGGAGGATGGGAGGGCCTGGAGTGGCGCCTTCTGGTGTGGGCCCACCCAACTCCACTGACAAGCATTGGCGAGATCCCTGGAGCCTTTTCTTAGGCTGGTGTGGCCCAGGACCAACAGCCAGGCCCTCAGTGACTGCTCCTCCTCCTCCTAAGGTGAGAGACCAGGGACAGACAGAATGACTGAGGCCTCAGACTTCAGCCCTCAGTTTCCCCAAAACCCCAACTGTTCTCCCTCCATCCAGGCACCACCAGAACTTCTGCCCCATTGGTGCACGGCTGGTGTCCGTCCTGCTTACACCTGACCCAAGCAAGGCCCAGCCCAGAGCACAGGCTCAGGGAATGGCTATTACAGTGACTGGCCTCATCTGGTGCTCACCAGATGGGGACTCTGGAGGCAGCTGGGCCTCCTTCAAGTGTCATCGGGGCCACAGGAAGGGGAGGCCTCTGGATGGCACGGGACACCTTACCAGCAAGGTGCTTTCTCAGCAACACAGAGTATGTGATAATATGTAAAACAGGATAAGAAATGAATACCCTCAGGGTAATAAGATATTCCAACATTTCTTTTTGCAGGTGGTGATACCCTAAAAATTCACACCCCTGGGGAGTAATTGCCTAAGTTTGGGACAAAAAATCTAGATGGCTGGGGCTTCAGTATGTCAGTATAAGAGTGTGTGTAAATGGAGGGCTGTGGGGTGGGGGCTGGGGGCACATGTGCGGGGTGCGCATGTGTGTATGCAGGATGGAGCCTGACGCTTCCCCCATCTCCTGAGAATCCCATGCCCTTGTGTGAGACGCCAAGTCCAAGGATGCCAACAGGCCGTGACCCAGCCTCGGTCAGGCCTCTCACTCCCTTCTCAGCCCCCAGACCCACGTCTCAGTCCTCCCCGTTTGCCTGGGAGGGAACTAGGCAAACAGCAGAAAGGCCCTGGTAGAGTCCTCTTCCCCCACAGCCCCAGGCAGAGGCTGGGGGCGAGGGAGAGGCTGGGGTGAGGAAGAGGTACTCACAGTTTCCTGCATGGGGTGACTGAGGGGTTTCTCAAGGGTGGCCATGTTGTTGGGCATGTCCGGTGGGTGGGAGAGCTGGGGGGGCCCGTGCATGAAGTCGTTCATGGATGTCCCACCAGGGTTCCCATGGGGGAAGTCAAAGTTGCCATGGCCCTGGTAGTTATTGCCTGGGGAGGGAACAAGAGGGCAAGGGGCTGTCACCCAGAGGGAAGATGAGGCTGCAGCCTTAGACTTCCTGGCTGTAGGACGGGGCAGCGATGCAGCCTTCTCCAGTGGGCCCCAGTGCCCCCCAGTGGGTGCGGTTCTAGGTAGGCAGAGGGGCAGGGTGGGAGAAAGGGGTGGCCAGGCTCCTGCAGGTGGGGGAGGACATGGAATGAGGCCCAGGTGTGAGCCTTCCACAGCCCCCTTGCCCATCACTGGGCAAACCCGGGCCCTGGAAGGAGGTCAGGATCTGCCAAGTCCATGAAGAAAGTTTCCTCGGACGCATGATGACACCATTAGAAGCCAGCTGTCTGGCCTCCCTGGCCACTCCTCCCTCTAGCATGTGGCTGTGCTGAGAGGTCAGGGGATCAGCATGCTGGGGAACTCTGGCTAGGTGGCGTACCTCTCTGGGCCTCTAGGCATCCAGGAGCCCCAGGGACTAAGAGCAGGGATCCTGTAGGGCCTGCCATCCGTGCCTGAGGCGGGAGGGAGACTTTCTAGGAACCTAGTACAGTACACGTGCAGCTTGGTGTGGGCAGCAGGGTGAATCAAACACAGGAGGGCCCGGGAAGGGCCAGGAACTCCTGGCCTGGTGCCTGCTTGCCCAAAGTCCACGAGCTGTCCCGGGGCTCCAGGAATCCTGAGAGGAAGCCAGGCGGGGTAGGGTGGGAGAGGTGGGGGGCTGGCTCGCGTGGCAGCTCCTCAGTCTGCCTTCCTAGCTGGGGGCCAATCCACACGGCGGGATGGAACCAGCGGGCTGGACAGAGAGGGGAGAATGGCCTTGCGTGGGCCCCTGTACCCGTAAGTCCAGTGATGTGGGATTGTTTTTGGGGGTGTATGTCACCTCTACCTCGTTACCTTCTGTGCTCCTTGCACTTGCCACCATCAGCCCAGAAATCCTGTGCCTCTGCTGGGACTTCTCCCTCCCTCCCTACTTGTCCAGCATCACCTACCTTGGCTGCTGTAGTCGCTGGAGTTGGTGCCCCCAGGCGGAGGTGGGAGTGGGTAGGGGGATGGCCCAGGGCCCAGGGCCGCGATCATCTCCATGACGTTGGGCATGATCATCTGGCTGGGACTCATGGTCTTGAACCGCTTGGAGGGGATGCCATCAGGGTCATCTTTAATATGTAGGTCCGACTTGATGGGCACTGGCCGCCAGCTGCATGTTGGGTCAATGGTGACCTCTTCAAACTCGGAGCTAGGGGAGTAAGGGGGTGGAGTGGAGGCCTGCGGGTGCCGGGCTTGCACACAAGCACCTGGAGCTTGGCAGACACTGAGATGTCCTTGTCTACGCTCCTCGCCCCTACTCTCGCCACATTCTGCATGACAGAGATGTGGGGGATTTTTACAGCTGTTTGAAAGTTGGGGAGACTGAGGCTAGGAAAAGCAAGTGGCTGGGCATGGGGCAGCTGGCCCCAAGACCTCCCATCCAGGGAGTGACTGTTGGGGGCACTGACAGCATCCTGCTGTCCCTTCTGGAAAGCTGATTTGTCCCCGGGTACAGAACAGCCTGTGACAGAGTCCCAGAGAGGTGGGACATGTGGGGGTGTGGTCGGACAGCCTAGGGAGGAGGGGCTATCAGGGGTGTCCACACGCTTACTCATCCAAGCCAGGCCAACACGACCCGCCCCCGCCCCTGCCCCTGGCCAGGGAGGCCCACTTACTGTTGGATGGCATTCAGGATGCCCCACATGTACTGATCCACCTCCAGGCCCTCAAGCAGAGCGGTTTTACTGGAAAAGGAGAGAGAGGGTCTTGGCCTTTGCTTCGGGACCCTGTCGCAGGGCACAGCTCTCCCCAGCCGCTACGTCTTTAAGACCCGGCTCCTACTGCTGGTTATTATTGGAGGCGCAGAGGATCCTGAGCTCTTCCCCTCTATGGCCAGGCGAGGAAGCTCCCGCTGGGGAGGGGGCATTACTCACTTGCACACAGGACACCTCCAGGTCCCTCTCTCACAATTCAGCTGCAGATATGACTCCAGATCAAAGCACTGGGGAGGCCAGGAGACAGATAAATAAAAAAAGACTCTCAGAAACCACTTAGATGCAAGTTCTGTTGCCTCTGGGACCCATGTGAACCCCTCCCACGAGGGAGGGAAACAGGTAGTAGGAGAGACTCAGAGGTGGCTGTTGGGTGGGATGATGACCATGTCACCTTTCTGCGGCTCACAGAGCAAACTGGCCACACCGATTCCCTACACAGCTCTGCTTAGCACTCCTCAACTGCCCCATGCCCAAACGGCCCTCGCCTATGTCCTCTGAGAGGCCTTCCTGCCCGCCATCCCTCCACGGCTGCCCACTGGTTCTGCCACATGACGGCCCCTCACTGAGGAGGGCAGCTTGGACTCCGGCTTCCCCATCAGCCCAGCCCAGGCTGAGAACACATCTGGTCCAGTCCATCAGTGGGTGCTTGAGAAAGTGACCCGATGTCCACTGTGCTCACAGTATTGTCCCAGAGGGAGGTTCTTGCCCCGCTAGGAAGTCCTGGGGGCCAGCTGTGTGTGAGGGTGGGGCTGAGAGCCCAGCCTGGCCCTGAAGCCTCCTCTCCTTCCCCAGCCCCCCCGCATGCTCACGCCAAGGCAGGGAGGCCTTCTTGCCCCCTCTTCGGGGATTTCTTCTCTGAGCAGCCCCCTCCCAGCAAATGCCACCCAACCGGGCTGCCCACAGCCACTCGACAGCCTTTCATTCCTCCTCCACTTCCTGAGCACCTGTTCAGAATAAGGCCCTGGGACACCACAGCAGGCAGAGGTGTCCCTGCTCTCAGGCTCCAAACCAGCTGTGGCCTTATGTACAGGACTTCAGGCTGGTGCCTGACATCTGCCAGGGCAGGGACCATCTAAATCCAGTTCTGTGGCTCCTTGGGAACCTAGGGCTTGGCACGCAGAGAAGATTCTCAAAGGATAAATGATGGCTGGAGTGAGTGAAATCATTTGCTCAGGGCCACGGCATCCTTTGGGGATCAGAGACAGGCCCTGCTGCCCCCCTGCCTGTCCCCACCATCCCAGCCAGCCTCCAGGTGGCTCCCCACCAAGCCGCTCCTGCTGGGACCGCTCACCTGGACATGTTTGCAGTCATGGCCTCGAGCAGGCAGCTGGATGCGCCGGAATGTGATAGGGCACTTCAGAGACACCTTGATGGCCGTCTGCTCCACGCCATCCTCCCCATTGAGGGTCGTGTTGCCTGACGAGGCAGCCACGCTGCTGAAATTCCGCTTGACTGTGGGGTGGGAGGCACAGGTGCATAAGGAGGGCAGGGCCATACTGCACACGCCCCCATACCCTCATGGGGCTGAAACACCTGCTTCTCCACTAACCCCAAAACACTGGGCGGTCCTATCAAGAACTGCAGTGCACCCAGCCTGGTCAATGGTGAGCTTGGCTTGCCAGGTGCCCTGGGCCACTCAGTACTTTGGAAAGACAGCCCCCATATGTGATGTGTGGAGTACACATGCCCCTGCAGGTGGCCATGTCAGTTCCCTGGCTTATGCAGAACAGGCCTCCCACCAGCCCCTTTCACTGGGAAGGGAGACTTTCTGCAAAACTTGCAGAGACCCAGTCTGGCACTTCTCTGATTTTCCGGGTCCGTAGACGAGGCAGCCCCACTCAGGCACTTTTGTACTTAATACTTCAAGTGTGGAAATAGGAATGGGCAACTGTCTGGCAGGATTTTAGGGCCTGGGGGTAGCAAAGAAGCACAAATGAAGAGGGGAGCAGTGTGCAACTCCCTGCCTGGCACCCCCAAGAGTCATATCTTCTAAAGGAGTGGACTCTGAGCCAAGGCCCTCCCTCTAGAGTTTAGGCATGAGATGCTGAGGTGGGGAGTCTGGAATCCACTCCTGGTGAAGATCCCTGCTTCTCCAGCTCCTCCCATCCTTCTAGGCGATCACCTCCTCCAGGAAGCCTGTCATTTTGTTTTAATCTGCCTCACGCCCTGTACTATAAGACAGCTCTTTTAGGTGGTCCGGAATTACCTCCATGTCTTACTGTACCATGTTCATGATCATCCCCACAGCCCCAGATGGATGGGCATGAGTTGGGGGTGATGGCTGGTGACCAGGAACACTGAGGGCCCTGGGTGTTGTGCAGGGAGCCGAAGGTTGGCCCTGGGTGGGTGCTGAGCCTGAGTGAGACTGGGGGCAGGTCTCACTCCCCGCACCCCACTCACTTTTTGTGATGCAGTGCTCTGCAGGCAGGAGGCGCTTCTTGAGGAGGCCTTGCAGCACGGAGCGCACGGAGGGCCGGTGGACCAGCTGCAGCACGAAGAGATGGGACTGCCGAGAAAGAGGGGATGCTGGGTCCCTGCCCCATGGCCCCCTGTCCCATGTGCAGCCTCTGCAGACCTAGGCTGCCACTGAGCCTAAAGGCTCCTAGAGGGAAAAGGCCCCATGGACCAGTGATGCCACCCTAGGAGCAGGTCCCTAGGACTTGGGAGATAGCCCTTGAGGCCCAGGATGTGTCCAGGACAGGGTCACCACCCAAGGACAGCTGCCCCTGCTCTAGGCTGACAAGGATGACTCTGACACTAAAACACCCCTGGGAGGAAGTTATGAGACACCCAGCATGGATCCTGGAGCCAGCCTGGCTTTTTAACCTCATCCACCAAGGCTCCCCATCACAGGTCCTCTGTACTTTCTGCCAAAGGGCATCGTCTCTGACTTCACTTCTCCAGGAAGCCTTCCAGGATCCCCACAAGCCTTACAGGCTCCTCACTCTGACAGCGTCTCTGGCCCTACGAGTCCTATCTCTGGGTGGCTTCAGTGTCTCTTGTGTTCTTAAGGATCAGAGCTTTTCCTTCTCCTGTGTCGTCCACAGAGGCCAGCAAAGCAGGGAAGGCAATCTACCTCTGCACAGATCCCTGAGCAAGCCCTGTGTGCCAGGACCTGATCTCTGGGGACAGGAGCATGGCTCAGATGGGATCCTGGATCAGTGAGTCACAGATTTGAGCGACAGACACACATACACAACTCGAAGACAGGTGGGCTGGGGGAAGAAGGGAGAGTTGATGCCAGACTTGGTGGAGCTGGGTCTGGGTGAAAAGGTGATTAGAATATAACAATTTCTTGACAACAAGGCCAGAACAGAGTATTGCTTATAGAGGCACACCTAACGTCACCAGTGCAAGAAGGTGGTGGGCACAGGCAGGTGCCCAGGAAGGGTCTACGGGAGTAGTGGAGGTGAGTACACAGGGCAGATGGAGGCTGCAGCTCAAGAGGGGAAAAGGCCAAGTCTAAGGCCAGAGCATGGTGGCTTTGAAGGTCCACCTGAGTTTGGATTTTATTCCACAGCCACGTGGAGACCAGCTGCCTATTTCTGAAAGATCACTTTGGTGGCGGTGGGGATGGGGGACAGAGACCCATGGGAAAGGCTGAGGACCCAAGGGGCTGAGGACGTGGACGCCCGCGCTGTGCCCCTAGCCGCCCCCACACTCACGCAGCAGCAGGCCGTGACGGTGATCTGGATGGTGTTGCGGCCTGGCTGGCACACGTGCTTGAGGTGCAGGGGCTTGTGGGAGGTCTTGTTGTCACCGCGCTCGATGGTGAGGGGCGTGGCGTTCACGCTGACCTGCACTGAGGCGGGCCAGTTGGTGTTCATCTGCCGGTCCTCATGATGGTAGCACTTAAACTGCAGCTCCAGGTCAGACCTGGGGGTGGGGCCGCCCAGATTGGCTCTGTGAGAGGGCTGCCCTTGGCCTCGATGCCTGGACCCTAACTCACCATAGCCCCACGAGTCCTAGGACCCCTCAGGACCCCATATCCCCAGCCCCAAGCTCTCCCTTCTCACCTAGCTACTCCCCCTGTCCACATCTCCAATTAAAACCCATCCCAACACCCCCGGTTCCTCCCAGCTCCCACTACAATCTTCTCCAGTCCCCCTCCTACAAGATGACTCCAGGACAGAGACAGAGGGACAGAAAGGGCAGGTGTTAATCTGACAGGACTAGCTGGGAGGCTGATGATGCCCGTCCTGGACAACTGTCAGGAGAGGCCACCCAGGTCAGAGCCGTCTGGTTCGGTCCCCCTGCAAGGTGGGCCGCAAGGACCTGGCACTGAAGGAGTCCCCATGAAGAACAGGCAGGGCCAGTGGCCAAGGCCATGGGGGGCAGGGTGAGCAGGGCCCCTGCACAGGACTCTGTGCCCTCCTGCCCGAGAGTCTGAGCTCCTGGGCCCTTGCGCCAACCCCGGCTCTGTCTCCAGCCCTCACTGAGCCCGCTGAGCATGGCTGAGGCAGGCAACAGGCAGCTGTGTGTGCGTGCACGTGCCCGGGCAGACCCATCTCGGCCCTCAGGGTGCTCCCTGGCAGCTGAAGGGCTGTGTCATCGGCACCGTCAGGCAGTGGGGGTCCTGCCTGTGGAGGAAGGCCTGAGGGTGGGGAAGCACCAAGTTCAAGGACCCAAGCCCTGCTCTGCTGCTGCCAGCTGTGAGAGCCCCCCAAGCGAACCAACTTCTCTGGCCTCACTGTCCACAGGGCAAGCACTGCTCACTCACAAGATCAAGTGAGATCAGGTGTGGAGGGCAGGGAACACACCAGACTCTGCAGGCTGGTGTTCCAGTGTTTGAGCAGCAGTCCTGCCTGGAGGCCAGCCCCTTGCAATTTGCAGGCACGACTCAAATCTGGTTCTGCCTGACTCAGCCTCATCTCTCCACATCCCTGGCTCTGGACACAAGCCACGTTCAAGTTCCCCCTTGCCAACTCAGGGCTTCCACTGGGGTACCTCCTTCTCAGCCTTTAGGTCTGAGCTAGTCTCTGGGAGGTTGTCTGACCGCTCAGGGTGGCCTCAGGACTGGGGTGGCAGCTGCTCCCTGCCCTCGGGCCACTATGCCCACTGAGGCTGCCTGTCTGTCTTCCCTGTACCCGCAGATTCCCTGTGACATTCCCAGGAGCTAACACACAGCAGGGCCCAGTCCATGATGCTGAGCAGGTGAAGATGGCAGGCAAACATGGCTGCCACCTCTCCAGGGCAATGTTGGGGTCCAGGGATATCACCACCAGGTGCTTCTTCCACCCACCTTGGGTCTATTTCCCCTGCCCCCCACCCAACGCTCACCTCCACATCAGCGTCTGGTGGACCGTGGGTCGCAAGTGAAAGACATGGTTGCTGACGGCCAGGTTGTGCTCCAGACGGAAGGGCTCCAGCACCACACCATCCCGCACAGGGAACGTGAGCCGCAGCTCATCGTTGTGGTTAGCTGGGGCGGGGTAGGAGGTGGATGAGCCGCAGCCTGTGGCCACCACGGGCACACAGAAACATGGGCTCCAGGGCGGTGGGTGGGGGTCACTCACCCTCATGATGTCACTCTTGGGTGCACGCTCACAGGAACACACGGGGTGTGTGTGGCTGTGTGTATGTTTGCGTGTCTAAGTAGGGCCACACACGCTGGGCTGTGTGCCTGGGCAGACCTCAGGGAGCCCATGTTTCTTCAGCCCACCTGACTCCATCCCGACCATCCCTTCTTCCCATGTCCCACCCATCTCAGATCTGCACGCCCTTCTCCCCACCTGCTCCTGGCTCTCCAAGGCCCAGGCTTCTCCTCTCAAAGCCTTCAGCCACTCAGGCAGGTGGGGAGGAGGAGGGTTATTTATTAGTAGCCCAGCCCCAGTCCAAATTTCCCTTTTGGGTGGGGCTTATCTGCTCTCAAGCCCTCCTGCTCTTTCTACACTGCCCAGCCCCAAAAGGCAGTCCGACTTCCATGACTTCCACCCACTGGCTCTGGGCAGAGCTGGCCAGACAGAGGGAGGGAGAGTGGGGTGCTCACCTGGGGGTGGCGGCAGAGCGCTCATATTTGGCTTGATGTCAGGTGGAAAGGGTGGTTTAACATCTTGGCTGGGGGACAGGTATGGGGGGATGCTGCTCCCCGGGGTCATGGGGGGCGTGGGGTTCCCTGGAACAGGTGAGTGGGGGTAATTTGCCACAGGAACTGGCCTGGGTGGCTGGAGGGAAAGAGAAACCACATAGATTATAGGGTCACAGAGATAAGGAGGGGACATGGCTGTGGACCCCCTCCACCAACTGTGGGGTCCTAGGGCTACAGTCCTCACTCCCCTGAGGGAGGAGAGCCCCCAAGGGAAACCCTCCCATCCTCCCGGCTGGCACTCATGACTCTGCCCCATCAAAAGATGGATGAGAAAGGCAGGTCCACCTTTCACTTGGGTTATGGCACTGCTGAGTTCCTCCAGTGTACTCTGCCCATTTGACAATGGGGACACAGGCTCAGGGTGAGGGGGCACTTGTCTAATAAAATCCTGAGAGGACAGGAGAGCTGGGATCAAGCCCACATCAGGACTCCAGGCTACTCTCCACCCCCACCGCACTCCACCAGGGACCCCAGGAGTCAGGCCTGCAGCACCAGGGGAAGCAGGCTCCCCAGAAGCCTCTTTCCCTTATGTCCTTGGTCCTTATCTTGCATTATTCCACCCTGGCCAGGTCCACACTTGTTCCTGGCCCACCCACCTGGTGCTGTGGCTTCTCTGTCCTGGCATTACCATGCCCAAGAGCAGGTGACCTGGGAGTGCAGCCCCGCCTGCAGGCCCTACTAATGCCCAGAGAGGCTCTAGCAGGAACGGTAAGACCCCTCAGGCACACAAATGGACGTGGGTAATAATTACTAAGAAGAAAACTGGAACATACCCTATTGACGTTCCCCTGGCTGTAGTTACTGTAGCTGCTTCCCGAGAAGGTGTTATTTTGTCCATTAAACTGCTCTGGCTGTCGAACAAGATGATTCCATGAGTGTGGAGGCAAGAAAAGCTAGCAGAAGCCTGCTCTTCCTTCTCATATGAAAACAAGCAGTACAGAGGATGCTAAAGAGGCCACCCAGTGTAGGGGTGAGGAGCAGGGCACCCGTTTGGGGCAGCCTTTCCATTCCCTGTCCACAGCTAGTAATTTAGCAAGAGTTTACAAAAATAGAAACACCAAGTGTGCTAAAGCTGGAGCAAAAATACAAAACATACATGGCAGGTGGTCATGTAAGTTGGCATGATTCTTTGGCAAATAAATGTAAAGTATTTCCATAGTTTTCTTCCCTCCTGAAAATTACCTTTATAATAATCCCAAAGAAGGTAAAAACTATGTGCCTGAAGATATCATGGTGTTATTTTAAAAGTGAAAAATCAGGAACAACCCAATGTCCAACAGAAAGAGAATGGTAAAGTACAATGCATCTGTCTCAGTGGAATGTTAGACAGCCATCAAAAGTGAAAACCACAGGACTCCGTAGGAATAGTGACATGCTTATGATTTCAGGTCAAGTGAAAGGAACAGATTCAAAATCATTACATAACGTCTTGATGCCTGCATGCATGTAAAGAGACAAGGTTTAGAATGAAATGTTAATATGCTTAGGTGGATGCTTCTTTAAATGTATTTCCTTATTATTATCTTGTGTGTGCTGTAAATAGTAAAAGGAGAAGGAAAACCACTGTCTTGAGCCCCATGAGAACAGGAACCAAGGAAAGCCAGCCTGATGGTGTAGCCACCACGTGCAAAGCTCTCAGCACACGAGGACATATCCAGAAATCTCTGCCTGTCCCCTAGTGACTTTGGGGGATACCCAGGGGACAGGATGACATAGGTGGGGCTAGAGATGTGGGGTGGTGGGACTCACCTTGTAATACTGCCCCATGTTGACTGTGGGGGGCGGGTACTGCCCGGTGTTCGGCTGGCTGGGCATCCTTTGCCCGGGGTAGCTGGGAGAGGTGAGTGGCCGTGGGGGGTTGGGGGTCGGGTACTGGCCTGGCTGGGTGGGGAACTGGCTGTTTGGTCCATATTGCTGGTTTCCATAGTTGGGCTGTGACAGCAGAGAAGAGAGAGGGGAAAGGTCTTGAATGTCATAGAACTAAGCCATTCTCCAGAATGCCAGGACTGTCCAGCCCCCTCCCCGCTGTCCCTGAGATTTTCCACCCTCAAAAAACCCTCACCACCCAGAAACAGGAGAGGCTGAACCAGATGCTGCCTGAGGCCCCTTCTTGCTCTGACATTCAGGGATACTACCTTCTGCCTATCTGGTTTGAAGGCCACGAAGCTGTCTTTCTCAGAGCACCTTGCCTCCCGAACTCCGGGGGAACTCTCAGAGCCTCTTGTTCACACCATTATGAGGGGGCTTGATTCTAAAGTCCCCTTTGCATCTAGCGCTTGGTAAGTGACAGAGGAACACAGAGAGCAGGATGTGCTTCCAGGCAGGTGGCCCTCCTGCACACCCTGTATTCAGAGGCTGGGAGGTGCTGTCCCTGTACCCCACACCGAGCACAACACACTGAGGTTTGGTTCAGGGCCATCTGTGTAGAGGGTGGGAGGACCAGGATGGTGAAAGGACAACCCTTCTCAGGAGAGAGTTGACAGAGAAGACAGCTTCAGGGTGGGGCAGGCTCAGTCCTCAGAGATCTATGAGGTGACACACACCATTCCTGCTCACAATGATCCCCACCCTGTAGACACCTTCCCCATCTGTAGGATCAGGTGACCCCCACGGCCACCTGCCACCCAGACACCCGAGGCCATTATGTCTTGAGGAGTCAGTGGGTTCTTCTTCCCTGTCTGGTGAAACTCCTCATCTGTTAACTGTCTCTCCTGCCCTCTAGGCTAAGGGTCCAGGAGGCAGCTGCATCCCGATGTCTGGCAAAAAACAGGCCCCCAGTAAACAGCTGCTCAACAAATGAAAGAAGGCCCTGGGAGCAGACAGCAGAGGAGGGGAGATGTGTGCGTCAGTGCTGAAGAACTTTGTACTACTTTCCCTGTTGTGATATGGGGGCTGCTCTGTGACACTGAGGTTCCCGTCATATCACTGGAGGAGAGGAAGGAGAGGCTGGGGCCTGCCCAGCAGGCTAGAGAAGAGAGACTTGGTGGAAACAGGTGAGCACACTCCAGCCTCTGTCCCAAGGTTCCAAAGACTCAAATATTCTGTGAGCATGCCACTGCAAGGTGAGGCCTGTCTTCCCACACAGGGCCAGGCCAAGCAGGCTGTGATCACTCAGTGTCCCAGCCTAGTGTCAGGCATTTTGAAGCTGGTAGCACCAACATTCTATGAAGAGGATGGCTTAGTAAACATAACCAGGAGGCTTTGGGGTGCCCTGCAGTGGCAGGAAGAGCTGGGAGCATGACATTGCTGCAGGCTAGTGACCGGGAGTCTCACTGCCTTTTCCTTAGTCACTTCCTTGGGAGCTGGCAGCTTGGAGGCTGCAAGTACACCCCTAGCTGAGCCAGTGGGGACATGGGCAGTTGGGAGGAGAGGGCTGGGAGGGCACAGATTTGTGTTGGGCTGTGCGTGGGGGTGAGGCCAGCAGCTCGTCCCTCCCGCCCTCCACGTACCAAGGACAGCCAGTGCCTCCAGAGCTACCATCCTTCTCTGGCCCCAACCTGGAGTGTCAGGGCTTGACCCAGGCTCCTGAGTGTCTGAGGAGGTCCCTGACCTCTCTCCACCATAGACTCAGGACACCCCCATCATGGCCAAGCCACCCTCTAGCCTGAGCTTGGATGGACGCCAAAGGGAATCACACAGACATTTAAGGAATTTTAGCTCTTTGGGCTCTAAACCCACTGTAAGCCCAAGCTAAAGGCCATAGTTCCAAGATACAGGGGGCAAGCTGACCCGAGGACAGGTGTGCAAGCAGAGTGTTGGGGGGAATGCTCCGGAAAGGGCTTTGTCTGGGTTAAGAGGAAAGACAGGCCTCCTGAGAAATGTGTTCCAGGCCAGGATTCTGAGGCCTGTGTCTTCTGCAGATGCCCTATACCCTTACCCGGAGAGGCCAACTGCTGCCAACTCGCTTCCGAGTGCTGACCGAAGGCCTGTGACACCTGCTTCTGGGGCGTCCTCCCTCTCGGACCTCACGGTAAGCTCCGTACACCCCATCACATATCCCTTTCTTGTGAGTTCCTGCTTAGAACTTATCTTTCCTGCTAAAGTCTCGGTTCTGGAGGACCGGAGGTGTGGCTTATGCTTCCCGAAATCTTCACTCATCCTTTGTCTGAGCTGGCTGGGCAGCCCAACAGGCAGGGTTCCTCCCAGCAGGGCAGCTGGGAAACATACGGTCTGCCCTGCAATCGCTTCTCGCCAGCCCAGCCTTCAGATATTTTTCAGGGTTTTGTCTCATCTTTCATTCTTGGAAGTGAGAAGCCCTCATGTGGGTGTGAGGACCGTGGACCCAAGGATGTTTCACACCTTACCAAAGTTACCAGCTAGTGTCTGTGCCAAGACAGAAGAGAATACTAACAGCAACTCCTGCCTTCTAAGTGCCCGAGGATGCCAGCCCATGGCAAAGTGCTTCTGGGACATCCTGTCATTCAAGCCTCCCAAGCAGACCTGGGACGGTCACCGCTTTTTACAAATAAAAAACCCTGAGACTCAAGAAGGGGATATGACTTCCGCAAGGTCTTCCAGCTGAGAAATGGCAGAGCTGGTCTTTAAGCCCAGGAGTCCCTGACGCCTAAGGCTTTGCTAGGCTTTCTGAAGGTCAATCCATGCCCTTTTCAAGGTACCACTTCTGTGTTTTCAAGCCCCAGGTCCTCCTCACCTCCCACTCTGCCCACTACCTGTGTGCTGTCACACTCACCTCTCCTGGGTATGGCCTCTTTATGCTCTGAATGGGAAGGGACTGGGGCCGGGGGCCCGGGTAGGTCTGCTGGGGCATCCGCTGCCCATGTGTGCCAAACGGGCTGATGCCGGGCGGCCGGGGCTGGTTCATGCCCATGGGAGGGCCGCTCATCCCCGAGGGTGTCATGCCAGCCGCCATGCTTGCGGGGTTCATGCTGCCCCCCATGGAGGCAGGCCCCCGAGGCCCGGGCTGGTTCATGAATTGGCTGTTATACGCCTGGGTGGGACCCATCTGGAAAGAGGAACAGACCTTCAACGGGAGAAGAAGAAAAAAAAAAAGAATAAAATGCCACATGCATTGAAAGTGCAGGGAGGGAAAGGTGGGGGAGGAAGGGGACTCTGGGTTCGGGGGGCACTTTCCTGTGTGGCTGCAGCTGGTGGCCCCAAGGGACTGCTGGGCTCCTGGGCTCACTGCTGCCCTCTGCAGGCCACAACAGAAAGATGCAGCCCAAAGAGTGTTACAGGAAGGGGCACAGTCACTCCAGTTTACAGGCAGCATTTCCAGGGAGGCAGGCAGGGTAGGGGAAGAGGGTGGAGGGGTGGGGAGGGGTGTGGGCGGATGGCGTTAGATGAGGATGGAGGCAGGAGCCCCTTTCTTGGAAGCCCTGGCCCTGCCCGTGATCGCTGGCCAATGGAGACACACCTTCCATCCACAAAGTCTGATGTAGTCCCAGCTCCCACCTCTGCCCCCCTGCCCCGCTGCCCCCTTCCTGCAATCCCTGCCTCCATGCTTGGCCTGCATTTCTGCGGGAGCTCCTCCTCTCCTTCCAGCCCCTCCTTCTGAAGGTCATGTGAACAGAGCTGGGCTCTGGGCAGAACCCTCACATGGGATAACTAGGAGAGCGCTGGTCAGAGGCCACCCAGGGGACAGACTGATGATAAGGCTATTTTAGACACTGAGCCTGCTTTTTGCTGAGCAGGGAGGGGCCCAGAGAGACATGGAACTTTTCCCTATAGGCAGACACACGTGAGCCACCAACCCGTACAGAAAAAGACACAAGCACCCAAACGCCATCCCGCCACACTGACACACCCACATCCTAACACACACCCGACACTTCAGCTCCCGCAGCGCACACCGGCCCACAGGCCCCAACACCCCAACTCGGATTCCTTGGGGCTGTCTGTCTGTCTGGCCGGGAGTGCAGCACTAGTGGGGTTCTTACCGGTCCGTACTGGTTTATATCCTTGTTCTGTGTCTCCTGCAAGGCTGCCACAGTGGCCGTGGCTGTGGCCGTGGCTGTGGCAGCCGCTGCTGCCACTGCGGCTGCTGCAGCGGCAGCTGCCGGCTGAGTGAAGTCAGCAGGCGGCCGGGTGTGTGGAGGGATGCCCATGCCTGCAGGGGCACTAGGACCCCCAGGGTAACTGCAGTGGGGAGAGAAGAAGGGAAGAGTTACATATTGCTTGGGTCTAAAGGGGAACCCACGACAATCCTTGGACTGCGAGGGAGAGGACAGGGCCATTCCAGGGGAAGCATCTAGACCCGATGTCCAGACTAACAGGCGCTTCCTGTGGGGTGGCAGCTATCTGTGCAGGCGCTCGGTGACCGCCAAGCTGCCGTGCTCCTGGAGCCCTGGCTGGGTGCCAGCCGGTGCTCTCTTGTGCATATCAGATGGCTGCACCTCGGCTGCCTCATTCAGCCCACTTCTGGAGGACATCTAGCCTCAGAGAACCCAAGCAACTTGCCCGCGGCCCTGCAGTGGTGGATGGCGGGCTGGGATGCAGCTTCAGGTGTGCCTGGCACCTGTGTTTAACCACCGGCCCTACTGCACTGACACTTAGCAGGGCTGACGTCAGCCCCAGGAGCTGGGAGGTGTGAGCCTAAGGAGGTGATCTTGGATAGAGCAGGGCGGCGAGACGAGGCATGGGTGCCTCTGCCCTACCCCACATCCCTGGAACACCTTCCTGGGGTTCCCTGCCCATTCCTCCCTTTCTCTTGAACCAGGGGATTCTCAGCCTCTGAGCAGTTCTGCCTCAATAACCCACAGGGTAGAGCGGGTCTTCCCACACCCCATCTACAGCTGCTCCTCAGCTCTCCTGGTCCAGCTCTCTCGGTGTCTTCTAACTCATGATGATAAGAGGCGGAGAAGGGCCGCTCTGAGGAATGTGAAAGAAGCTCTGCGGTAGCATCTAACCCGCAAATTGGCCCTGAGATTGGGGGGTGCCTGGGTTCCCTCAACTGATGTGACGACCAGAAGGAAGGGCTCACCCCCACTTCCCAGGCCAGGAAGTATGGTGCTGGGATCTAAATCTGACTCTTCTGCCTGGATGGAGGGAAAGAGTAGGGCTGATCGTGCTTCTTAAGGTGGCCGCCTGGGCCAGCCTGCTCACCTGGCCCCGAAGCCCCCGCTGCCAGGGTAGTTGGGCCGGCCGTACATGCTCTGCTGGATGTAGGGCTGAGCAGGCCCGGCCTTGGCTGAGAACTGCTGCTGCTGACCAGCAAACTGAGGAGAGCTGAGGCCGGGGTTGCTGGTGGTCATGCCCGACGCCATGGGGTTGCCGCCTGGATTCATGGGGTTGTTGGCATTGGCCATAGGGTTCCCGAGGACCTGTGGGTGGAGGGAGTGATTGTCATCCAAGCAGGTACCAGAGGTGACATGGAGAGGAAAAAGGAGAAATCAGGGTGGGTGGAGAAAGTGAAACAGAGGACAGCGAGGAAAAGGAGAGAAAAATGGGTCATTAATTGTTCCCAATGCACAGTGATTAGAAAGGGGTAACCCAGCCTGGAACCAGGCAGCACAGGAGGTGAGACCCTCGGCCTGGGAGATGCGGGGTCTGCTCCAGGTGGCAGTTGGGATACCCTGGCCTTCTCAGCTCTCCTGCCTTGCAAAAGGGCCCAGATGCCCAGAGGATCAGGCCACACAGAGGCCCTGGGCTGCTGCTTTGTGAGGGAGAAGAGAAGCCCAATTTGCCAGCTCTGGAAGGCAGCAGGATCCTGGCGGAGGAGTCCCTGTGGCCCAAGACCACAGGTAAACCCAATGGTGCCCTCCAGGACAGTGATCAACCCTGAGCATCTCACGTGGCTGTGGCAGAAGCCAGGCAGGGTGAGGAGAGTGGAGGAAACAGGATGGAGGAGGGAACAAGAGCAGGAAGGCAGGTTTGGCTAGAGGCATGGAGAGGGATGTGTCACAGTATAAAGCTCAACATTTTGCTAAATCTAATCCAGGCCATCCAGGGTCAAAGGCTTCAGATATTGGAGTCCTGGGGCCATGAACACCCAGGAAGTGCCCGTTTACCAACCAAAGTAAATGTGGGCTAGGGGAGAACACCCAGAGGTCTCAGATGAAAGCCATTCCCCTAGAAAGGCCCTAGGATGGGGGCAGTGCCAGCCTCCTGAGGCAGGTGTGGACACATCCTGGGTGGAGGCATGCCCACAGCTGGGTGTGCCCTAAAAGCTGGTCTTTCCAGCTGAGCAGAGCCTAGCAGACAAGGACGGCTGGCAGGGAATGGTGACCGAGGGCCCCAGGGCTTGGGGGATGGTCCTGTCTAGGCGGGGCTGTGGCTGGGGGCAGGACAGGCTCTTACCTGGCTCTGGGATGTGTTGGTCACTCCCCAAACCGTGGTGACCACGGAGAGGGAGCCGGGAGGCTGGTTGGTGTTCTGCTGCCAAGGGACAGAGTCATAGGGGAATGACCCATCACTGCAGAGGGAGACAGAGTGGGGATCCTCAAGGGCTGCAGACAAATGCTTACAGGGAGGCATATCCCATCACCCCACCATGCTCTGCATCTCCCAGCCAAGACTGGTGACCCTCATCTCAGTCAGTTCTGGATCCCTGGGCCTGGCACACTGTCTGATATAGAAGAGGTGTGGCCAGCATGGTGAAGGACTGTGTAAGTGACCACCTCTCTCCCCATCACTGCAGAGGGGCCACCCCCATGGCTGTCTGTCTCATCTTAGCCTAGGTCCACCAGCCATACTATGAAATAAGAAGGGAGACCCACCCGCAGGTGCCATCTAGGCTCTTCCTTCAACCATGCTCGGACCCTAAGTAGCATTCCAGAAGGCACTCTGTTTCCCCGGCCAGCTTCCCCTTGGAACTTCTTGGGCAATTCTCAGAAAAGGCTGCATGAGCCCCCTTCTCAGTCTCAGCTCTGCCCCTCCCTCCCCACTCCTCACTGCAGGTTGGCTGCAGCTCTCCTGGGATTTGGCTGGTGCAGGCCCACCTGCCACGTTCCTCCCGTGCTCCCACCCCAACCTCTCATGACCTCACCAAGCTAACCTCCCTCAGACACCCAAGATCCTCTGCACAAAGGCCTTCAGTGGCTTCTGGTGTTTACAAAGCAAAGTCCAAACCCCCACTTCAGAATTAGTTTACCCCGTTGGCTGATCCCATCCTACCCTGCTTCCCACCTCGGCTCCCCCTCTTCCAGAGCACCACAGCTGCTCCCACATCTCCCCAGACTCCTCCTCGGGCCCAGCAGTACCCACCTTATTTGGTGACATCTCCTGAGAAGCCCGCAAACATCACAAGCCAGGACTTAACCCAAGGCCTGACACCCCACCCTGTGCACAGTAAATGCTTAACGATGGCTTCCTATTAGTTGCTGTGGTGGAGGCAGAGTGAGATCCAGCAGGCCCTGGGGAGCGAGGCACAGGGGCATGCCGGAAGAACCTGGCAGGGGTCCCGGCCCCCAGGAGTGCCGGGCCGGGCCTGCCTCTCCCCAGTGCGAGTCCTGCACTGACTCTCTGGCACCTCTCGCTGACAGAAAATCCCAGACGTGGCCCCAGAAGAGCAGAAAAGCAGATCACCCATACCTGTGGCCCCACCTATGCCCATGGCACGCTGGTGGGGGTGAGGCCATGAGGCAGCACTGTCGGGTACCCGGCGGGTAGGCCGGGGAAGGGGCAGCAGAGGGTGGTGTGGTAGGAAAGCGCCTTGTGCCTCAGTCTGGCTTGTGCCTTTATCACAGGAAGTCGGCAGAAGGCAAAAGTTCTCACTCATACCTGGAGAACTCATAACCCAGCTGAGTAGCCAGTCCGGGCCCTAGAGGAACAGAGGGCTGGGAGCTGGCCCGGTGGTAAGGACAACCAGGAAGGAGGGGCAGTCCTGCCTGTCAGGTAGGCAGAGAGGAGCTGGGGTCTGAGTCTTGCATCCTGCTCCTTGCCTGGTGGTCCTGGTTTTGGTCAGTTGGGTGGGTGCCCTGCACAGGAGGTCAGACTGAGGGCAGGCCCAGGTATGTGTCACTGACTGTCTGCCCATGCTTGCTCTCCCCTTGCCTGGACACCCCCTCTGCCTGGCCAGCCCTTGGCTTCCTTCCTGTCTCTGCTCTGAAGTCACTCACTGGAGAGTAAGAGCAGTGTCACACCTACTCCTCTTCCCTCTTATCCTAGCTTTTCTTTGTACCCTGGGTACGAATCCTGGACTGGTCCCTCCCTGACTCAGGGCCCTGGCGCAAGTTCTCAACGCTGCCTGCCTTCAGTTTCCTCATCCGTAAAATGGGCATAAGAATGGCAACCCCACTCCACTTTTCCAGCATTTTCAAGCTTCAGGTCATGAAATGTGAGCAGGTCATGACATTTAAACGGCATAAGAGAAAAGACAGAATGAAACAGAAAGTAATCAAGTGTGAGTACATAGTAAGGATAAGTATTGTTCCCTGAACTTACGCCTTCATTTTATACACAAGTGTGTGCAACCCGGGTCATGGTGTAATAGCTGCATTTACTGTGGGTCTCTGTCAAGTAAGATCGAACAATACAGGCCTTGTTGGTGTTAAGTCTTTGTCAGTGTGAGGTCTCTAAGCTTAAGGCTTAAAGAGGAGAATACAGACAGAAAGCCTTTCTCAACTGGAAAGTAACACACTTTAGTATTACTCATAATTTCTGGGGGAAATCACTAGGCCTAGACTTTGTGGAGAGAAGCTGTCCTCAGGGAACCCAGCCCTCCTGCCTGCCCCCTGCCTCTGCTGGCTAGACATGACATGGGTCAGCGGAAAGGGGGATGAGGCCTACATGCACAGGCCAAAGGTGACAGACAGCTCACAGTCTCTGCATCTGGGGTGGCTGACTGCGGACCTAGGAGTCCAGAGCTTGGGCGGGGCTGAGAAGTACAGAAAGTAGGCAGTGGGCCTGCTCCTTAGTGCAACCGGGCTAGAAGAACCTCTGCTCTCGCAGGGCAGCCACTGAGGACCCGGGGCATGGCCTGATCCCAGGGCTGGCACACCAGAGTCTCGCAGGGAGGCCCCAAAGGCCATGGTTTTAAACAACAAAGAGGAGACTCTTGGCCAACCACTTTCCTGCGGGGCCCTTTTGCTAGGTTGACTGGGACCCAACACAGAATCCTGGGACTTAACAGAGCGCAAGCCCGAGTCTGTCTTCTCTCCCCAGAACACCTGCCCTCCAAGTTCCCATCAACCCCATAGGCTGGTGTCCAATTCTCATCAAGGTTCCTGTCCTTTCAGAACATCGCTGGCCGGCTCAGGGAGCGAAGACCTTGGGGAGGGCTCCACCTGAGGCCCGGGGGGCTGGCAGCTGCTGCCTTACCAGGCGGGGAGGCCCCAGCACACTGGGATACTGCACAGCTCACAAACAAGCTCCCAACTGCCCTGCAGCTCCGTGGGTGGCCCCTGTGGGCGGAAAACGGCTCCTTCCTGTTTTGTCCCCTCCACCCCAAACTCGGTGAGAAGCAAGCCTAACTGACGTTCCCAAAACTGACTATCCCGTCGGCTGGCCAGAAGGTTCGCCCCAGAACCCAGGCACACATCTGGTGTGCACGCGCGTGGATGGGGGGACACGTGTGTGCATGCACATGGGCCCTGGTGTCATGTTGCTGTGCAAATGTGGGGAAGAGACAGGCGCACACACACGCAGGAGTGGTTTTGGGGACCTGCCGCCCCCACTTGCACCTGCTGCAGAAGCAGAAGTGGCAGCCGCGCCAACACGGCTGTGACTCATCTCCTGGGGAGACGGTCCTGCTGCCGTGGTGAAGGCTCTCGCCCCCACAGGCCCACGGCAGCCACAGCCGTCAGCCCTGGTTGCACTCACACACTGCTGTCATGGGGAGGTGGGGGTGGGCCGCTCCCCTCATCCAGAAGAACAAGACAGGTTCCTGGGCCTTGTTGGAGAGGGAGGGGCCTACGGTGATGAAAAGGAGGCCTAGGGGGCCTTGTGGGGTGTCCTGAGGCCCCTTCCCTCCCCTGGCAAGTACTATTTAACCAGCAGATATGCTCAGTCGGGTCAGAGGTCCTTAACACTTTGGGGCCACCCACTGGGAACCACTTCCCTCCTCTTGTCCATACCTGATAGCAGGTCCGAGGGACGCCTGGGCCCCTGGGATCTGAGAATCCCACTTCTATAATCATGCCCAGCTCTGCGCACCCCCAATCCCACGCGCCCTGGTCTCATACCACAAGCCGCCCCCAGCCACAGCCATGTTCAGCCCAAACTGCCGCCCCCAAATCCTCTTGCATCTACAGAGGCACCAGTGCCAGAAGCCACTTGGAACCTTAGCGATGCTCTACCTGCCAAGCACCTCCTAACAGCGGGGCAGCTGCTCTCTCACCTCTGGGCCTTTTCTCAGCCTGGGATGCTTCATCCTTACTGTGAGACATACCACTCACCCTTTCTAGGCCCCTCCTCCAAAGGCTACCTCGTCCAGGAAGACCTTGTCACGTCTGCTGGCCTGATCCACTTGCTCCACCTGTTCCTAGGGCCCCTAGAGGGAGCCTGGGTGACAACCTTCCTGTCTTTTTCCTTCTGCCCCAGGAGCCCCGAGTTCTTGGGCTGCCTGTGCCTGGCATGATGTCTTCACATACCCACATGGTACAGGATATCTTTGCTAACCAAAGTGCCAAGGAAAAACACCACCTCTCTGTGCTTGTCCTCTGAGGTATGTGGAAAAATGAATAAATGTATCTGTTCATTAAGCCTGCTTGCTGACCACCTGCAGTGTGCTTGTGACCACATGGGCACTGGCACCAGGAAGTGAGAGGTCCTGCCCTCCAGAGAGGGACACAAGGAAGGTAATGGAGGAGCTACTTTCTCTAGGGTTCAGTGTCTTCATCTGTAAAATGGGGATGATAATAGGCCCTTCCTCAGAAGCCTGTCTGTCATGAGGACTGAGAACTCACATGTGTAAGGCAAATGACCATGTCCAGCAGACCTTGGGCACCTTAAAACGGTTCCTGCTATTATTGTTATGATTTATTGAGTGGCTTCTAGATGCAAGGAACTATGAGAAGTCACCTAAGAACTCATTTAATTCCTTCAAGTAAGCTTAACAGATGCATCTCGTAGGAGCAGAGGTTCACAGGGTCCCAGAGTGCACTGAGGGCAGGGGTGCCAGGTGGGTCTGAGCACATTCACTGTCTCAGAGAGCTGAGGACCCAGTAAGGCAGCACTTCCCCAAATAAAGGTGGTAATAACAACAGGAAGCAGGTGTCTGGAAGTCCACAAGAATTCCAAGAAGGGGTACAGCTTCCAGGGGTTCTCAGGGAAGTCACACTGGGAAGCCACCCAGTGAAGGAACAGAGGATACATAAAGAGTTTGGCCTTAAAGATTGGCTGCGGAGAAAACCCAAAAAGTGTCCCCAGAAAAAAACCAGCTTATACATCAAATCGCTAGTTGTGGTCTGGACTGAGTATAATGGCAAACATTCAAGGACTCTGACTGGACATTTTTAAGGGTGATATTCAGATGGCAGGGGGAGGCCTTGCAGACAGCGGTTAGCTATCTGGCCTCTGAAGTTAGACCTCTTGGGGTCAAACCTTGGCTTGGCCACTGATGATTTCTATGACCTAAGTCAGCCTCAACTTGCTCATCTGTAAAGTGGGACCAACACTCTCCTGGGATGAAACATACACATACAGGTAAAGTTTAGCACAGTGCCTGGCATAGAGTTCCTAGGACTCTCCTGAACAAAACCAAGGGCATTTCCTCTGTTTCCTCAGCACATTTTTTTCATATAAAAGAGTTCTTCACACTGTAGTTACAGTAGATGGCTTACATGTCTGTTTGCCGGCTCCACGGGCACCCACCAATGTTTGCTAAATGTGAGAAAATGAGTACAGCCCATAAAGAGGGAGTGAGGTTCCTGGATGCCTCCCCTGGCAGTGTCTATAGACATTCATGGCGGGATGAGTTAGTTCTCCCCTCGCACTTCTAACAGCCACTTTATTTGGGAGAAATAACAAATTCCTATTAAGGGTATTGTCAGACCCTAATTAATTTCCCTGATCTGGCTATATTGGTCCCATCTCCCTGCAAGGCTACAGTGTTACCACTAATGAAACACCCAGCCGGGGAGGAGCTGAAGCTCCCACCCTCTTTAATTTCGGGGAACCATTAACGGTGCTCTCCATCATCACAGTCACTGGAGCCTGCTTCCTTTCTTCCCTGCGGCGAAACGTAGAGAGGAACTTTGCAGCTAACTGCCTATTAGAGGGGTTTAAAATTTTTCATTAGGAAGGGGGAGAGGAAAAGATCCTTGCAACTTGGCATTATGGAACTGATGGATTTATGCCCCGCCTTATTGCTTTTCGTTTTTAAATTTTCTGCGGGCAAGAAGAAGGGTCTATGACAAACTGAGCTTGGGGTACAGCTATGTATAAAAGAGCAAACAATTTAAGCTGTAAAGGTGGTGTGATGTGACCAAGGAAAGGAGCCTGGGGCTCAATTTTGATTGGCCCCTTCCTTGTCAGCCGATCACCGATGAGCACATCACAGTCTGATGGCACTGGGTCCGTGAGGCATCTGCGTGCTGGGCCTGGGAACACGCTGTATAAGCCCCACACTGCTGTTAATTCCATTTCTCCAGGGGAGGAAACTGAAGCACAGAGAGATTATGGAACTGCCTAAAGTTACCCAGATAGAAGATGGCCCAGCCAAAACCAAAACTCAAAGCCCAGCAGCCTGGCTCCAGGGTCTGTGCGCTGCTGCACAGAAGGAAGACCATGGCCCACCCAGAGTCCCAGGGGAGAACAGGGCTCACCCAGTAACCGCTCCTCTAGGGGCCGCAAACCCCTCCCCTGGAAGAGGACGGGTGGCATCCCTCAGTTTTGGAAGCTTCCCCAGCTCTATCAGGCTTTGATTATAATCAAATTGAGAGTGTAAACAAGATTTATTAGGCTTTTAATTACCTTTGCAGCACTGATTTGCATACGGACAATGTGCTAATCACAAATGGCTTTTTTAACCATTCATTAAAAAATCTGGGAAAGGAAGACAGCAATATTTGTTGGCTCAAGTCCAGGTCACTACAGGAACTGTGAAAGGGTCCTACTGCCTGGCCGCAGGCTTTCCTTGTTTGGGAAATGACATGAACAGCTTAGAAGGTGATGCACCTGGCTGGAGTTTCCCTGGAAATGAGGGACTTCCCCCCGGGGAAATTCATCAAGTTACAATAGAGACCGGCCAACTCTGAATCAGGGGCCACAACAGGCACAATCACTCGGCCTTAGCCCTGGGCCTGAAGGGACATGGCTGGTCTTGGTGCAGCTGATGACACTTTCTGGTCTCAACTGCCCCACAATAAAATGGAAAATATAGTGCAATACGGATCAGAATCAAGTTAAGGATCAGACACCACCTTCCGGACCTTGAATGGCTCACAGCTGGGTGAAGGGCCCATCCCTGTGTGTGGTTCAATGCCCTGCCCTCCCCCACTTTCCCTTCTGAGTCTGCATTCAGGGTGGGAGGTGTTTTCCAGAGTGCCCGCCCCCTCGCTGTCCTCTGGGAGGAGGCTGCGTTTCAGAGAACCAGCTGGTTACCTGTCAGTGCTTCACCAGCCTTCCAGCACACGCAGCTCCCCCTTTTTCGAGAGGCTGCCTGCTTTGCATTCTGTCATTCCATGGGTATGCACAGGGAGCTGAACCAGTGGCTCTTCTGCCCATAGCATTTCTTGGGAAAGTCAGTTTGAGTTCATAGAATGCACCTACCTACCTTCCAGACTAACTCCTTCAAAGTCAAGGCCCACGTCCTCTGGGCAGCCTCTTGGCAGTCAGCCTGGCCATTTTCTTCCTTCTGAATCCCAAGGCCAAACCCGCCTGTCACCTAATCGTGACCCTGCCTTGATCTACCAGCTCCCCATCTTGCTTCACTAAGTCTTAATCTCCATTTCTCCCTTATTTTTCTTACTTCCTAGTGAGATTTAGAACTAGAGCACACCTGCCCTTTGTCTGTTTAACCCCAGGACCAAATGGTCTCATACCTTCAGCTCAACTCAGCAAAGACCTGGCAAAGGGCTAGTTGTGGTCCAGATCTGTGGCACTCAGTGGTCTGAATGGCCGCAGCCAAGCAGGTCTGAGGCAGGACTACAGAGCCCTGGCCCACCACTGACAACAGCTGTACTAAAATGACTTGGAGGAGGGAAGGGGGGAATGGACACGAGATGTGCTAAGGTGAAAGGCAGGATGGTTCTGATAGGATTGAGTTAAAGGAGCTAAAGTGTAACGAGGGTAAATGCAGAGTACGCAGCTCACGGTGCATCCAGCCACAGCCTGTTCTCAGGGCCGGGCAGCAGTTCAGAAAAGTCCTGCAGCTTTTAGCTGAGCCAGGGGCAAGAGGTGGAAGGCGAACAGAGGCAAGTTTTGCCTCTAGAGCAGTGGTTCTTAACCACAGGTGATACCCCACCCCCAAAATGTGGGAGGGTGCTTTTGCAATGCCAAGGTGGGCACTAGAAGAACCAAATGGCCAGGGACCAAGATATCAAACGCCCTGAAAAGTCCTGCACCATGAAAAATTACCTTGGCCCAAATGCCAACAATACCACCTCCCCAAGGCCCCCAGAAGCATGCACAGAGGAGGCCTGTTCTAAGAGCTGAAGCTGTCATAGCCTGGTCAACAGTGTGGTAAAGTCAGTGATAGTACAAAATGCTTCAGACTGAGGCAGGAACCGCATGTTGAGAGCTATCCTGCCCAGGCAGCGGGCTAGACCAGAGGAACTCCAGGGTCCCTTATGGTTCTGAGAGTCAATAGTCTCTAATTCGATTTATAAAGCCTGGCCAACATCCAACTTTCTGGCAGCGCCTCAATGGTGTTACCCGGACCTCCTGCAGGGTGTTCTGGGCTGCAGGGACCTAGGTCAGAGCTCTGACTGCAAATGCCCCTCTGGGTCACCTAGAGGGGCCCACACAGGGAGAGCAGGCAGCATGTCAGGCCCCTGTGGTTCCAGCCTAGCCTGTAGAGTACTCAGAGTGCATCTCCAACTCACCAAGGGACCTCTGAGCAGTAATTGGGCACCTGCAGGTCCTGGACCAGGGGCCCCTGCTGAGGCTGGTGCAGGGTGGACTGGCCAGTTCCTTGGTGCTGGGTGGCTTCTGGCAAGCCCATTCCCACCTGTGACCTGGGGCTCCTGGTGGCTCTGGCCCTGAGCTGGGGTCCCTGTCAGCTCCTGTCTGGCCAGCCTGGGCTGGCTCTGTCCCTGTCTGGTGGTGGGACCACAAGCTCTGTCACCTTCCTAAACCCCTTCTGGCCCTGGTATTTTTAGGTTTGCTCAAGATCCTGCTCAGGAAAGAGGGAAGGCCCTGGGTCCAGGAGTGTTAACTTTCTGTTGGAAGTCTACAGCCTGAAGAAGAGACCCACAGCCACCAAAGGGACAAAGTGGTCAGGCTGGGTAAGACCAGTCCTTGCAACCAGTTTTGATGGAGGAGAAGCAGTGCTCTTAAATCCTCATGAGGATTTAAGAAAACAACTGCATTTTAGAAAATGTAGTATCTTCACAGCTGCTCAGAGGCCCCACCCCAGGGTTTCCACCTGAGGGGCGTTTCGAGGAGACGTGTGGGGCCCGAGCACCCACCCCAGCAGCCCCGGGTCCTGCCCCGGGGGCACAGGCCACTCACCTGTGCGACAGAGTGGGTTTCATGGAGCTCATGGAGCTGAGCGAGGGCTGCATGGGTGGTTTCCCGGGGGCGTCGCTCTGGCGGCTCTTCTGATGTCGGAGCAGCAGCAGGCGGCCAAGCTCCTCGCACCAGGACGACAGCAGGGCTGGAAGGAAGGACAGGATGGTCAGCAGGCACCTTAGCCGCCAGGCCCTGCAACGCTCGCCCAGGCCTCACTCTCCCAGGCTGGGTGCTGTGGATGCTGGCTCTGCTCCCACCTGCGTGACGGTGGGAGAATCACAGAGCTCCCTCAGGGGGCCTCAGTGCTCTCCCCCGTAGGTGGGAAAAACAGCCCAAAGGACGACTGGGAAGCTCCCGCTGCCATAGAAGCAGGTCTAAGGAGGTCTGATTTTCGCTTTAAAGGAAGGCAGAAACCGAGTAGCCAGGGTCTTCAGCCCC